>CAJPEV010000164.1:38155-175948 GCA_905338385.1 Darwinula stevensoni
GGGGGGGGGGGGGGGGGGGGGGGGGGGGGGGGGTGGGGGGGGGACGTTGAACCTCCATTGCTCAGCTGGCCAGGCCTTCTCCACCGATCCTTGAGTGAAAGTGGGGCACCCACCCGGCCTATTCGCTTCTTTTCCTTCCCCTCGAGATATATCGCCCTCGAGCGCCAACCGAGACGCGGGTTTTTTTTTGCCTTCGCGAGGAACAGGTGACCGCGGTCGCTTCGAAATCTGGGAAAGGAGACAGCCTGGCGGCAGCTTTCTTTAAAAAAAAATTAATTTTATATCCAAATGTTGTGCGATCTGGGGAGGGATCGCGCCTTTCTCTCGGGACTTTCGTGTCTGGTGCCGCGAGGATGCACGACTTTGGGATATGCAAATGGGGTTGCCCCCTCCCGAAAAAAGCCGATTTTCGTTTTAAAAAATTGCACCGCGTGAAAGCTGGACGTCGGGAAAGTCTCGCATCGCTCCGATGAATATTCGCATCGCAGAATATTAATTATAAAAAAAAAAATTCCCTCGTTCGTTTTCTCGTTGATGCGTGCCGTGGTTATGGTGATTCGCGGTGGAAACGAACATCCCAAAAAATCTAAAAGCGAAGGTTTCAAGGGAAAAATATACGAGCAAAAAAAAAAAATTTGGAAATGCAAAAATTAAATTGAGGTTTCGTTGAACCGAGGGTTTCCTTCCCATGCTTTTTTCGTCTTCGTTTCCCCAAATTCCTTTAGAATCGCAACAGCCACGTCCCGGTCGAACGACGGCTAAAATTTTCCGCTTTTCTTTCGTCCCGAAACGAATGCGCACGATTGTTATTCATCCAATAGAAGTTTAAATAAAAATAATTTTTTTGTGAAATGGTGTGCGAACCGTCAAAATCCCTTCTTTGAGATGAAAATAAATTATTCGGAACGGGGCAGGAAACAGCGAAAATTCCATGCGTGTCCAACGTTCAACGTTTCTCAGCGTGACAGTTAATAATAAAATATAATAATAATAAAAAAACAATAAAAAGAAGGAAACCCGAAGTGAAAAGTGGAAATCCTGGCTCAGACAGGCTCAGATCGTCAAAAACGAGAACACTAAATGTTAAGTCCCATTTTCAAGGTTTTCAGTCCATTCTTGAAATGCTGACGTTTTTAAAAATATTAAAAATGAAGTTTCGAATTCGTAAGCAGAAGCTGGAAATTGCAGCGAATGAGCCATGGACATCAAATAAAAGGTTTGTTTATTTTGGAAAAATTCCCTTTTTTCCGTCTGAATGTTTCTCTTCAATCTTTCGGCGAAACTGAAAAATGGCTGAAATGTTTTTTTTTTTCCGGTTTCGTGGCTATCGCCCGAAAACGCTCGCGGGATCGAACATCTCGCGAGTTGCCTGCAACTCTCGAGGGTCGTTTTAGCACGTTTCGCCATTTTTAATTTTTAAATTTTAATTTAATTTAATTTTTGTGGCGTCCCTGAAATAATGGAAATCGGCCCCGGCGGATGCCCCGGAGAAAGGCTGAAAATTGATTTATTTTCGTGACATGGCTTTCCCCCCGATGTCCCTCGATTTCGCACTTTTCCTTCGGCGGTTTTGCCAAACGGCCGACGGCCGCAAGCCGAAGGGATGTCGCCCGCAAGTCGAAGGGACGTCGGCCGCATTTCTCGGAGAGATTAACCGCTCGCAAACCGCGATCGGTTAATATTCGGAATCGAACCTTTCGGTTCGGAAGTATGAAAGTGAAAAGCCGGTTCTGCCATCGAGTCCTGCCCCCTCCCCCTCCCCCCCTCCACCCCCCCTCCCCTCCCCTCCCCTCCCCCTCTTCCTCTGAATCCGCGAAACGATCGTAAAAAAGAAAGTGAAAATTTGGTCCTCTGAATGCGGCTCTCCCCGGGGGATGAAGCGAAACAGACTATCCCCAACGGACCATCCGTTTCTGCGAAATGAGTCCGAGAAACGTCTTTTTCACTTTTTAAAAATTTTATTTATCATTATTTATTTTATTATGATTTATTTTTCCACCGGCGAGTTCGTCACTTTCGTTCCCCAAGGTTAAGAAGCAAAAGCGCGGCGAAAAAGGCTACTCTTCCTTTCATTACCTACCTACTAGCCAATTACTCACGAAAAGCGTTGTTTTTTTTTCATGACTTTTTCCCCCCAACAATTCCAATTAGACTTCGAAGCCTTTTAAGTGGCGAGAGATAAGATTGTCCGCGTGACACAAAGAGGACGAAAGTGAGTTGTCGGAAAATCTCACGAACTCGCGAAAAAAAAAATCATCGCAAATCAAGAAGGAATATCGGCATCTTCGCTAATCCGGGAATCTGCAAATCCGGAGTTTGCACCGATCCGATGGCAAAACATCGGATTCCTGAAACTTTTCGGGTCTGGCAGACAAAACGAATCGTGACGAGATTCGACGATACCGCGAGGTGGGTCGACCGGATCAGGAATCAGAAAAACCACGAATGTATAAAATTTAAACTTTTTAAAATTTAGATTCCATGAGGCAAGAGTTGCCGGATCCAAGTTTGTTTCACGCTCATGGATTGGCAACAAGTCGAAGAGAAACGAAACATTTGCACTCGTGTTTACCTGTTCCATTTATTTATTAACTTATATAATAATTATTATTGGAAATGTTTCACTTGTTTCGAGCCTTTCGACAATCCATCGCGCGAGGAATAAACTCGGATCCGGCATCACTCGCTTCGCGGAATGAGACCGCTCTCATCCGGTCCGGCATTATTGCCGGGTCTCGTCACGGTTTACATTCTCGGAAACGCACTAAAGAATGCAGAATCGAAAATGCTTAAAGAAATCGCGAGAAAATTTTTCCTTGCACAATAAGAAATCAGAATCAATGTTGAAAAATTAAGATGGAAGCCGAAATGCCATAAATCACCAACCGTAAATACTTCAAACGTCGAACGAGCGTTTTCTGATCGTGATTTCAGGTTTCGTGACGCGACGAAATTTGCTCGTACGTGACGCGTGACTCAAAGGGCATTCCGGATTCGTGAATGCACCCACGATCTCGAATTAAATCGATTAAATTAAATAAGCACCGGCAAAAGTTTTCGGCTCGAGTGAAGGTGCCGCCGTCAAAAATTTAACAAATATAAAAAAAAAAGTCTCGTCGCGAAACTCACACGACGCCTCATGGAAGAGCAAGGGAGGAAGGAGCAAGCAGAACGCAATGGTCGTGCAAAAGCAGCCGGTCCTCGTCGGCAAGAACCTCATCGCCATTCTTCTGTGACTCGCGCTAGCACTCGCGACAGGGTACTGAGGTCCCTCGCGCGCACCACGCGGGGGAATCTTCGACCCAGATGGAACGCCGAAGATGAAAGTGACCTCATATTCCGAGAGAGAGAGAGAGAGTGTGTGTGTTCCTTTTTTTTTCCTTTCCATAGCCCCGAGCGGCCACTCCCGCGTTTTTTTTTACTCGAACGAGCACGCGAAAAGACCAAGATCATCTAATTCTGGTCAGCGGATTCCCCTTAAGCGAATTTATGATCCAGTCGTGAGCACAATATACTTGAAAAGACTCCCACGCGATCCGTTTCCTCTCTCCTCCCGTCGCATTTTCCCCATCGGGCATTGCCTTTTTAAAATCCACGGCCCGGGTATCCGGATTTTGCGCATCGCATCGTTTCCCATCTCGCTCACAGCCATCTGCCGATTCGTGTCGGTTCTCGAGAGAAGGGAAGACCGACGAAAACATGGATTCATATGCCATATTGCGTGTCCATGTAAACCGGCACCGTAATGAGCTAGTCCCCCCGCCGCAAAAATTCATCTGAATGGTTTAGTGAATGAATCACAGAAATGGGACCGTTAAGTGGATTGGTTAGGAGAAATGCCCCTCTGGAACAACAAAGCACGGCAGGTGGCATTGCCAGCTGACAGAATTAGATGTTTCACCGATAATTGTCGACCAATCAGGCGAATGAGAAAGAATTTCGCTATTTTTAAGGAGGTCATCCCAAAATCTCTGAGAATCCCCTCGGTAATTAAACATTTAAGCAACGCCAATTTTTCATTGTTACGATTGAAAGTAACCTCCCAAATTGGAGTGTTTTCCAATTTCATCGAATGTACTCTTTTTTGACGGCTCCTTTACTTTTGCATCAGTCATATTTCGTCATACTAGTTAAAACACCTAGTCCCGAGAAGTGGTTTGAATTTCTGCAGGATTCAATATTATTATAAGCAGAGTGCTCTTCCAAAGAAAAAGAAAAAAAAATTCTGGAGAAGAGAGGGACAAGACCTCTCAAGACCTTTGAAATTTCCCTTATAATATGGAAGAAGCTATCACTCATAGAAATATTCATAGCCTGTTGTATAAGATTATCCTTGTGAATGCAAACTAGCTTTAGCTAGCTAGCTAGCTATAAAGTCATCCAATAAACTTAAACAAGTACGTTCATTTTAGGAAATTCGGCATAACACCAACTGCTGGTGCTGACATGTCATTGTGGGTGATATGGATTCAGGGAGTTGGGAAGACCAAAATGAGCACAAAAGAACAAGACTCTCCATATTAAAAAGAGAACAGGGCCAAAAAAAAGGCCCTTTTTTTGGGGAATCAAAAAAACTGGTGATGCTTTGTTAAGTTCATCCAAACTACTCAAAATAACCCACAAGTTCTGTTTCATTCCTTGTAATCTTTCCCAAATACAAGCTTTCATATAAACCTTTTTATTTTCACTCAGGATGAGTTGATATGCTTTGGATGAGGTCAGGTTTCACAATTCTCTGAGTTTGTATGTCCTTCTGTATGTTCACTGCATTGGACATCACTGTCAGTGCATTGAGCCTTAGGCTTCCATTCAGCTGTTGGAGGAGGCCACCAGGCAAGAGGAACTGATGAGGAGTTGTTACACTTTTGGTTTTCTGACACCAGGAACTTGTCCCAGGCTCTTCTTACTGCTACCAGACTCTCTGCATCCAGTTGTGGCAAGGAGGAGCTTCCAAAATACAAGTCTTTTATGACTTGAACATCCATAGGAAAATCCTTTTCGGGTTCCAGATTCGTATTGTACTCGACGTCCAACCCACTCATCACCTTGAGGGTTTGTTCTTCCTTCTCATAATCCTCTTTCTGCCTTGCTAGTCGCATCTCAAGCCTCCAAAAGTTATCTTCTTCATCCTCACCAATTCCTGCCCTCTGGCAACGTAAGGATCGGAGTTCTTTGAGGAGCTTCACGAGATCCAGCATTCGACGGACCTGACTCTGCTTCCAACGCACTTCTCCCAAGACACAATCTGCAGTTTTCTTCATTCTTGCTGTTTCTTCTTCCCTGAGTAATTTCTCTCTTTCCTTTGCTTCCCAGTCCTCAACTTGTTGCTTCAGGGTCTCCTGCTCTTTCTTCAGGACACCTCTCCTGTGCTTGCGGCTGAGTCTCTTCCTGGCTTGTCGGGAGGCACGATTCACACGAGCCTTCACTCCTTCCATCACCACAGGGGAACAGAGAAACCCCAAAATCTCTTCAACTTCCCTTTTGTGTTCAATAACAGTACTAACTCCTGCTGGTGCCTTGAGTTCTGCAATGAGTGACATCACCCGTTTCACCTTCTCATGTATATTTCTTAGATGCAATGCCAGATGCTTTGATCTTTCTCTGGTTGGTTCAGACTGATATTGTTGTTCTATTTCTCTCCTTTTCTTCACAATCTCCTTTAGGCTGATTGGCTGTTTTAAGGACAGGCACTCTGGAATTGTGATAGGAGGCTGGGAGATCACCATGGGAGTGGGGAAACGGGTCAAATGAGCAGGAAAACATCCTTGCTGCTGGAAATTTGGTGGGAAAAAATTTGGATCTAGGGAAGGTGGGGGTTTAGTAAAGGAGGGAGGAGGTGGATGAAAGGAGGGGGCAGGTGGAGGAGGAGTATGAAAGGAAGGGGCAGGAGGAGAATGAAAGGAGGGGGCAGGAGGAGGAGAATGAAACGAGGGGGGAGCAGGAGGAGGATGAAAGGAGGGGGCTGGAGGAGGGGGATGAAAAGCGGGAGGAGGATGCATGGAGGGAGGGGGAGTGTGCAAGTAAGGATGTGGAGGAAAGTTTCCCTGATCAGGACTGGAGACGGGAAAATTCATGCCAGTTCTCTGAGCCGGCGGATGACTGAAACCCTGTGGAATCCTCGGAGCATACCAGGCTCCTCGGCTTGAATCGTACAAACTTGAATTCCATGGCCTTGCCATAACCTGAATTAAGGGGGAAATGGGAAGATGATAGGATTAAGTTCCGCAATATGTTCACAGAAGACAGCACATATCTCATCAGTGGGCCTAACTTTTGAACTACGCTAAATTCGAGGTCTCACAGTAACCACAGTATTGGAAACCCATCACGCACCTTACGAGCACGCTGTGAGCCCTTAGACGGTATGAATTGCTGAATAGCCAGCAGTGTTGCACAGGAATTGTCAGGCATTCATGCTGGAGCAGTGTCAATCAAAATAAAACTCTTTTTGCTTTCATTTCGTGCTCTATATAATCGAAGTAATTATTTAGCATAGAAGGCTTTCATTTTAGTAGGTTTTCCTATAGTTGTTGGAGTAGAGCTTATGAAGTGCGATAGCAAAGGAGCCTTTTCCGGCATCCAGGACGCTAGCACGTGTTTCTCCTGTTCCTTGCGGCTTCTGCTTGCAAACAAAGTATATCGCCGATGTTGTGATTTTCAGCAATCCATGGATCTATACAAATCCAGTAAGGAATTCGGTGCAACCATAGGACTATATGGGGTAATTAGTAAAGTTTTAGGTCTAGCCTTAGCATCTACCTCTTGGAGTAATTTTTGGTTTAACAGTTTAGGCTACGCCTAACTTTTCGGTTGGGGATTAAATTAGGGGGAAATCAGCCGTCGAGTTTGGCATTGTACATCTTGCGCACAACAAGATTTTGCCTTGCAGCCACCACTAAGCATCGAAAACATGCCTTCCATTTGTGGTCAAAGCCCTGCGTCATGGGAGCGGGAAATGGGAGCATTGGGTTTAAGTAATGCTGATATTGAAAAAGGAAGTTTTTAATTTTTTTTTCAATTTCAGAATTTCCTCAATTTCAATTAATTTCAATTAATGCATACTGACGTTTCTTCTGTGGTAAATTTACATTTTTAGTAGCTCAGTTTACCTCTACATGGCCTCCACCAATCATGGCACATATTTTGGTATATATTTTCCATTTCCAAACCGCTTCATTCATCCTCCTTTTACTTGTATCAATATTCATGATGGTGCCCCAAATTTGTTGCTCCAAGTCTGGAAGTTGTGTCATGACATGACCACATATTTAACAAATTCAGAGAAGCTAAGTTGGGTGATCATGGTGACTATTTGAATGGTCCTCATCAACTGTATTAATTACACTCTTTGATTATAACATTTTGCAACAGTATCAGAGCAATAGGAAAAATAAAATATAAGGTTACTTCTGGAAAACCCTGTATTTCCTTCAAATGCAATTACAATTCTCATTTCTCACCTCAACATTTTTTCAGGCAATTGTAAATGTCTGTTATTAGGCCAGGAGATCCATGAATGGCTTATGAAGTCTCACCCCTTGTTCTGGAAATCCTTCTCTGGTCAGAAGTGAGCATTCAGCAAAAAAGCATAAAATTCTTTGTATGCAAATACCATGCTTTCCATAGGAAAGACTTTCAGGTTTCTGATATTTATCTCAGAGTCAATAACCAAAGAGTTTATTTTGTCCATTTGGAAGAAGCTGACCTATTCATACATTTGGGTGTCATTAATCAGTCACGTTTGCAAATGGTCATGACAACATGAATGGAAGCCCTACATATATGGGATGGTAATCAGCGGAGATAGAAGTTTCTGAAAGATAACTTAGTTTGAAAAGCTGTAAACCCACTCAGTGCACCTTCTGCTTGTCATAAACTTTTTCTAGGCAAGTTCATGCAAGTCTTGCATGTTTTACAACACCATTTTTGTAGTCAGACTCAGAAATCAAAGCTCACTCCTCATATATTTAAAGTTGTGACTTGGGCCTGCTATTAATGTTAGCCGTCAATTGTGTTTTCCATGCATCCATTTGGCTTTTTGGATTCTTATGAACTTTTGCCTGCTTTCCAAATGGTGGTGAATGAATTGTCTAGCATTAACATCTGCATGGTTGATAGGCCATGGCCTTTGAAAGTTCAGAATTTTTGGCCAGAAGTGAATTCAGGCTTATGGACCTTATCAACAAGAGCAGCTTATTTTGCATTTAATTTTAGCAATCTGTTGACTCCTTTAATTTATGGGATTTTATTATAAATATATGTAAATTTTCATTTTTCAAGACTTCATTGATGAGCTCGATGGCATCAAGGAGATCATTCAGGGAAGTGACTTCCTGGCCCTGGATTTGGAGTTCACTGGCCTACGGAAGTCAATGTCTGGGGGATTGAAGAACAACCTTTTTGACTCCATCTCTGACCGACTGAAAAAAATGCAGGAAAATATGATGGAATTTCTAGTCCTACAAGTTGGTCTCTGTGCCTTTCATTGGGTTCCTGAAGCAAGAAAGTGAGTCTATTCCCAAAGGAATAGCTTTTCAAAGTCACTCCCTTGATGTCTGGATTTAAATGATGTCTTCACATTTCAGATGGAAATACTATGCGTACAACTTCAATGTCTTCCCCTCTGCAGAACATGGAGACCTTACCTTTCCTTGTCAGGTTGAAACCATGAAGTTTTTGCTTGAACATGGCTTTGATTTCAATAGAGTGATTTTAGAGGGTATGTCCTTCCCAGCTGTCAGTGGGAGCATTCAGCTGTGGCCCAAGTTATGACTCGTGGGTTCATTGTCTGCACTGAGGCTTCAAAAGGCATTTTGCTCCCGAGTTACACCACTTGCCAGTATAATCAATTTGGGTATAAATGCCTCTTGATAAACCCAGAGCCTGCTGAAAACCATGAACCTTGAATCATAACATGGGTCACAGCTGAATGCACCCAGTATGATTGTGTATTTCGTCATCTGACTTTGTTTCTTGTTTGACCTTTTTTTTAATAGGCATTCCATTTTTAAGACCTGATCGAGAGGAGAAGGCCAAGAGATCATTCTTTTTGAAACAGAAGGCCATCCTGGGCCAAGGACCATCACCACAGAGAGTGTCTGTCCCTGAAAAGTTGAAGCCTCTCATTGTTGCCATCAGGTCAGCCAAATTTTAACTACTTACCAGTTTTTTTTTTAACAATGAATTAAACCAAAAATGGTAATTTTTGTAGATTTTGATCTGTAGACTTTGTTTTAACAAAATATGTATATGTAACATATTTTATTCATTTATTCGGGCAAATCAAGAACGAAACAACGAAACACGAGCCGCCTGTGTCTCATGCGGGAAAGTCAGTTTTGGGAAGGACAACGTCGCCCGCATCAGAGACGGGCTAATCACGGAACCTGTTAAAGGATTTAAGTCATGAGGAATATATATTTGTTATTGCATATTAATATTTAAAAGATGCTTATTATGCAATACGAGCGAACCTCAGGACCTGCCCCAAAAAGCCACACGCGTTGTAAAACGGGTCAGGTGAGAAATCCCTCACGATAAGAAAACCAGGGACGATTTGGTCAAGGCAATCGGCACATCTGCCTCGCCAGGTTTTTTTATATTGAGACTGAATGGGATCTATTTCGATCTGCCGTTTCGGCTGCAACAGTGAAAGTACATGTATGTGGTGAAAAGTGAATCGGAGTGACATGTGGTAACGTCAAGCGGACTCCCTTGTGAGCACCAGAAGTGCGGCTTGCCGTTGGAGGCAAGAAGACAGCCCATAAGACATACATGTCCAGTAGGTCGGACTCTTCGCGGGCGCGTTACAAAGGCGCGAAAAACTGCTGCTTGGACCGTAGCCGAGGCGAAACGAGAGGCATAGCATAAATTCGAGGAAGAGATGGAACGCGACTACTGCATTGCTAACGAGTTATTCTGGCGAACCATTCGAAGGCCCCGGCAAGGCAGGCAACATACACTTCGGGTCGTGAAGGACCGAAACGGAACGGGGAGATCTTGACTGGCAAGTGGAAATACTTGGAAGGTGGAACTTTGAGGAACTCCTAAATCCACCCACGGCGGACTCTCGTGTACCCTACTCCAAGCCTATTTGCGCGGAGAATAGTCTCACCATAGGGGAAGTTCAAGAAGCGATGTCTGGCTTGAAGAATGGAAAGTCTCCTGGTGTGGACGAAATCCGAGCCAAGCCTGAAAGCAATGGGCATCGATCTCTTTCTTTCACAGAGTACGTCGAACCGCCTGAGAATCGGGGACAGGCTGACATCTCCTATGGATTGGCAGACCGGCGTGGTAGTTCCTCTTTCTTAGAGTGGGAACTCGAGGGAGTGTACCAATTACCGCGGAATCACCCTCCTCAGTATATGTGGTAAGGACTGTGCCATGGTGCTCGAAAAGAGAGCGCGTGCAGTCGTCGGAGAAAAGCCATCCTAGATGAGCAATGTGACTTTCACGAAGGGCGCAGCGCTGCGATTCAGCTCTTCACTCTTCAGATTCTCCAGAGACGTTGAGAATATGATAATATTACGTGAGGTTTAAGTTTGTTTTGTGAACCTCGAAAAGGCGTACGACCGCATGCTTCGGGGGAAGCTGTGGGAGTGCCACAGGAGTATGGTATAAATGGTCACCTTCTGCGGGCCATACACTCTAGATACAGGGGTTGCAGGTTCGTGTGAACGGGATGAGTTAGGACTCATTCCCGTTACGTGTGGAACTCCGTCAGGGTTGCGTTCTCTCTCCTTTCCTGCTCTTCGTGTACTTGGATAGGATCTTTAGGGGTGGGTGAGGGTATCAGCATCGGTGGTATCGAGGTAAAGATATTTCTCTTCTCCGATGATGCCATCTTTATGGCCTGGTTTCGACAGAAGCTTGAAGGCGTGCTCGATCGTTTTGGCTTCGAATGTACTGCGGTCGGAATAAAAGTGATTGTCCCTTAAACAAAGGTTTTGGTTTTCTCGAGAAGTCCTATACAGGTAGTGCGTCTTACGGGCCCCCCACTGGAACAGGTGGAGAAGTTTAAGTACGTTGGGGTCTGGTTCTCGAGTGACGGGCGATACGGAAACGAGATCGACAGCCTCATCTCCAGGACTTCCGCAGTTTTGCGTGAGCTCTGGACTGTGGCTGCTAAATCTGAAATTTTCAATGAGGCGTAACTCTCGGTTTTTGAGAGCGTTTACCTCCCCATCCTCACCTATGGTCACGGATCCTGGGTGTTGACTAGGGAGCGGATTTATATGCAAATGCATATTTTTTTTGCAGCCTCCTAGAAACATGCAACCCAGGTAGGATCATGCCTTATTGGTAGAGGAGGCGATTTCTGCCATTTAAAAAACGTATGAAAATGCATATTGTTAGGTTTTTCTCAGCATATTATATTTACGTTTATAGGGTGGTTACAAAAAAAAAACGCTCTACCGTTTCCTATGGGAGAAACACAGTTTCATAAATGAGGGGGGAAAAAGTAAATTGGATACGCGATCGATGTATGACAGTTACAAGGTGTTGAAATGCTTGCCAGCTTTTATTTTTATTCTTTTTTAGCACCCCTGCCTAAATTGTGCAAAGCCCATTTAGAGGTGAATTAAAGGTGGTTAGAGGTGGATCATTGCACCTCAAGTGATGTAATGACCTGTGCTCGACCGTATCCGAATTCAATGAACTTTTCTTAGCTTTAACTTTTCAAGGGACAGTTGCATCCAGCTGATACTTGACAGAGAGGTTCATGAGCCAACGAGGTTTTTTTTTTCATTTCCGCAGGATGGCACTGTATTCCGATAGAGGGCGCTGTTGTTGACCAGGTGACCAAGGGTGATTACAAAAAAGCTCCACGTTTTCAAAGGGGAGAAAGTACGATTCGTATTCATATGCCCTATGCACTGCTCAAATAATTGTTCTGAGAAAAACCCATGCAATCTTCTCAACACCTCCTATATGTCCAATATCAAGAGTTTATGAATCTTATGTTTTTTGCTCGAATACATGAATCTTACTTTCTCCCCTTTGAAAACGGTAGAGCTTTTTTTAAATCACCCTCGGTCACCCGGTCAGCAACATCCCTCTATCGGGATGCAGCGCCATCTTGCGGAAGTGAAAAAACCTCTTAGACTCATGAACCTCTCTGTCAAGTATCAGCTGGATTCAACTGTCCCTTGAAAAGTTCATTGAACTCTGAGACGGTCGAGCCCAGGTCATCACTTCGTTTGAGGTGGAATGATCCACTTCTTAGCACCTTTAAAAGCTGGCAAGCATTTAAACATTTTGTAACTGTCAAATATCGATCGCGTATCCAATGTAATTTTTTTTTGCTGCATTTATGAAACTGTGTTTCTCCCATAGTAAACGGTAGAGCGTTTTTTTTTAACCACCCTATATATGTGCATATTTATGCATATTTCACCATTTTTTGGGGAAAAATAAGGGTTTTCCAGGAATATCTTCTTTTTTTTATCAGCTACCGATAAAAATTTTCGAGCGGTTATGTGCTGTGACCAGTAGCGTAGCGATGGGGTGGTTTGGGGTGGCGAAACCCCTTAACTCTGCCCTATATCTATCCGCTACTCCCGAGAAGAAGGAAATCTTGGTCCCCGTTCGTTTCCCTTAGCCTCCATTGGCGAGTTCCTGGCTTTGCTGCTGGCTGTGACAGCAATAGATCAACTGAACCCAGTATGACCATGAAATTTTCAGTGAAGTTCCATCTTCCGAAAAATTCGTACTGCATAAAAAAAAGCATGTTTTTGCGTACAAGGTATTTTTCTGCATTCATGCACATTTCATGCATATTTTGGCATTTTTAGGTGCATATGTATGTGCATATTTTTGAACTTATTAGCGCATATAAATCCGCTCCCTAGTGATGACCGAAAGAATCAGGTCGCTGATATAAGCTGCCGAAATGAGGGTCTTACGGCAGGTGGCCGGTGTAATGCCGAGTGAGAGGATGCGGAGTGCCGCCATCTGTGAGAACCTCAGGATCGAGCAGCTACGCATTTGGGTGGAGAGTCCTGTGCCCGTTGATTTGGATACCTCTCTCGCATGCCTTCCGAGAGACTCCCTTAGTCTTTCAATGTAAATTGATCGACAGAAGACCAGTCGGTAGGCCTCGTGCAAGGTGGTCGGATTGCATCGCTAATCTTTGCCACGAGAGGCCTGGGTATACCACTTGCCGAGTTTGGGTCCGTTGCGCAGGATCGCGAACGCTGGAAGATGTTCCTGGGCTTGCTTGAAACGCGACCCCATCAAATTGGGATGAACGGTTTAAACAATGTATGTATGAACTAATTATGCAGACTTAGCTAAATTTAATGTATAGGAATCAGTGGAAGTAAGGACTGAACATTTTTTCACCTGAATGTAATTCAACCAGGATATTAGGATTATACTGTATATATACAGTATGTGAAGTTCATCAAGAAAGTGGCCATGTATTTTATTCGATTATAATTGGAAGCCATGTACCTAAGTCACATGAATGTCATGGTTTGTGCTCATCTCAGTATCAGGGATTTGAGATATTGGCTTTGCTGTAATTCAAAACATGAGATTTAGAAGATGCAGAATGTATTAAGAGTTTTGTATGTTCATTGTCTTCATTTTGGGGATAAGTCTCTTCTTTGATTGAATCTTTCAAACTTTTTAAATTAGAAAGTATTCATTAAAAAATTCTGAGATTATTCATGAAAATCCAGTCAACCTCCTGTTCCTACTTAAGTATTTTAGGGAAAGGTGTCGCTGGAATTAAAATTTTAAAACATACAAGATCCAAGAAAACCCTCTTCACTGAGTAATGAGTGAACAAACCCCCACCCAGAGCCACCACTGACCCCATGGTGATAGGAGGATTAAACACAAAAGAGGGTGTGTCACCAATGGAAATCCACTTGTGATGACATGCTGTGTATGGCACTGATTGCTGGATGTGAGCACAGTGAGGAGATGGATACAATAGTTCAATAGTGTTGAAATTGGCATTTCTTATTAGTATGGTTCTGAAAGGCTACCTTTTAATGAGAAGCACAGTGGTTGAGTGATGGCATAAGAGCAGATTAGTGATTTACAGTTCAGAGAATCTCTGTAATCATAAGCTGTTCCTTAGGATTTATGCTAACAATAATTGAAAGCATTACATGTTGAAAAATTCTATACCTGAGCACTGCCAGGAAACATCAGCAGACACAGTTGTCTTCACACCAATTGGAACAACACCTACCCATAATGAGTATTTAATAGGGGCAGAAGTCTCACTGCTTTTAGTTTGAATGATATCAAACTGTTCTAATGAGTACTTTCCAAGAAAAATAAATGGAAATATTACTTTATGTTCAACCCTTGTTGCTATATTATGAGTGAAAATGGAAAGGTTTAAAATTGGAGGTCTTCTTTTGTCATACCCTGTGTATATTCCTGGGTAGATGGAAAGGTTTCTTAATTAACCCTTTGAGGAGTAAGTATATTTACAGGCTGGTGCTTTCCTGCCCTGGGAGGAACTTACTCTTAAAAAGAAAAGGTAATAGGCTATCATAACCTGAGGAATTTTGTTTTTTTTTCTTTAGTGAGAGGGTCAAGAACTTCCTGGATGACCCTGATGCAGGACAAGAATTAAACTTGGGTGACTTCACTGCATATCACAGAAAGCTCATCTATGAAGAGATTCATGAACGGTGAGCTGAGTGTTATTTAAACCTAACCTATCATATACTAGCATTCCAATATTGGGATGGTTGAAAGTTGTGCCCTGTATTTTATAGCAAACGCTGGAAATTATTTATGCATGGCAGTATCTGTTTTTCTGGCTTGTCTCATGGGCCTGAGTGAAATCTTGGAAATATTCCCATAAGTAGGGTTTTATTTAGCAATACCTTGGGATGACCTACAATTTAGTTGGTACAAAATGGCATGTGAAATACTCCACCACATATCAGCTAGATGGAGCTCTCAGCCATGTCCAATTTTGATTAAAGTTGATAGAGATGTAGCTGAATTCATTTTAATTAAATATATATATATATATTTTTTTTTTAAAAGCCATTTCAGGATATCTTGCACTGTTCTCCCAATATATGTCTTCAACTGTTATTTGCTTTTGATTACCAGCAATAAAAACCCACACTGGAATTGTGGGAAATGTTTCAGCAATAATTTTCCTCCAGATGAAGGTAGAAATTTCATTCTGGTGTCACTTCAATTTAAAAATTACTCTCTTCCCAATGGTACAACAAACTAACCTCAAGGAGCCACCAAAAAATTATACTTAACCCAACAGTATGATCAATATGATAATCAAACTTTCTGATGTTTCTAAAATCTTGAGGCATGTAAAAATGAAAAAGTTTAAATATATTTTCATTTCATTTTGAGTAATTATAAGTGATGAAGATATGACAAGTAAAATATGATAATTTATATAAATAGTACAGAAATAATTTTGGAGAAATATAATTTAAATGTAATAAAATTATTATACTAATTAAAATAGTTATATTTATTTGGTGAAAAAAAAATTTTTGGATTGATATTGGGCCTGCTGCAGGGCATGTTTATGCCAATTTTCAACTTATCATCTTAACTTGGGTGCTAATGGTTAAGAAAGGAGCAGTACTCAAAAGTTCTGACTGTTGCTTCTTATATCCTTTCTCCTATGAGAAGATTTCAAGGCCAAATGTGGGTGGAGAGTGTGCCTGGGAAAGCAGGAGAGACAGAAATCTTGCTGCATCGAGGAAAGGAAGGTCTGGAAAATTGGGGGAAGGAGCCATGGAAGAAACTACAAAATGCCTTTGAATTCAGGAAGCTGATTGATTTCATCTCATCATCTGTCAGGCATTTACATTATTCAAAATACATTTGCATAGCACCTCATTGAGAAGTTAATTTGGCTGTTCTTGAAGGAGAAGCTGTTGATTGGGCATAATATGCTCCTTGATCTCCTTCACTTGGAAGAGAAGTTCCATCAAGACATCCCTCAGGAGTATGGTGAGATGAAACATTTGCTTCACACCCGCTACCCAAAGTGAGCCTCCATTCGCACAAAAGTATTCATGACCGTCTTGGGAAGTAATCTAAGTAGACCTGATCCATTAATGCAACAAGATAATTTTTTACTGTGATTCATTACAATTGGATTATGTCACCCTTATACAGAGCCCTGCCATAATAATTTGGTCACTCTCATAAATGAATGTATCTAACCTAACCTATCCTATTTATTTGTGATTAAGTATAAATAGGATATCTAAGTTTTAAGTGGGCAGATAATCAGTGCATGCTATTGCCATGCCAAAACTACGTGGATCCCACGATACTTCTCCATTTACTGTGGTAAACCTTAATGCCTAAATTCTTCATGAAGATGGCACTACATACCACACCTCTCATGTGACTACAGTCTATTAGAAAAATCAAGGCATTTAACTTCTTTCCTGGGATTTCCAAAGCCCAGATATGAATCTGATGAAGCATCTGGATCCTCAGCTGATCCTGAGCTGGATCCTTTTCAAGTCCCACCTTTAACATGGAATTTGAGGAAACCCTCTGTAGGTTACAAGTCTCTCTCTCCCCCCCCCCCCCCCCTTCCCTTCTGCCTCTCTCTCTCTCTCCCTCTGGGGAGTTCCCAAAGGCTGAGGCTGGATCAGTTACAAGTCTAGATTTTATAGATCTTGTGCAAGCAAGCCTGGTGCCTTCTGTCATTTATGTTTTGTTTTTTGTTTTGTTTACAACACCAGCATGCCATTGTGTCATGCTGAAGAATCATTATCAGAATCAATCATGCCTGGATTCTTAATGGAGCATTCCTCGTGTAGGTCATTATGCAGCATGCCCTAACTGAAAAATTATTTCACCAAGATTTAAACTTTTTTCCTTGATGTGACTCAAAATTGCCAAACAAAATGGCAGCAACCATGACAGATGTGTCAGAAAATGTGTGCAATTACTGGAATTACTTGCTAGGATTTTCCATTTAAAAATGGAAAAAATCATGAAAAGAAAATAATAGTTAAAAAAACTTAGATAGTACTTAGGTGCACTGTGCATGCTGTCACACATGTTACTGATTATTCTCACCAATTAGAGCAAGACTACTGTCTGTCCTATGTATATGTCTAATAAATTGCTGAAAATTTTTTTAAGCTGGTGCAGCCAGCAGTTATCTAGCTATTATCTGATTACAGTAATCAATTTCTCTTGTCCCAGGAGTTTTTATCAGTAATAATAATTTTTAAACAATATTGTCAAATAGGATCCTAGATATGAAACTGGTTGCTGAATGGGGTGAACTGGCCGACTTGTTCATGGATTCTTCCCTGAAGTGCATGGCTATCAGACTCTCAAAGGAGCCATTTCAGTGTGCAGCTGTAGGTAAGAACATCTAATCTTCTAACCAGATTTGATATTTGCTTTCAAGGCATCCATTTTCTCTCCTCCTTTTGTGGTCATTTTCATCTTATTTTGTACCCCATACCTTTTTTTTATTATGTATTTTTACAGCACCTGGGAATGAAGTCAGTGCTCGTTATGAGAAGAAGGAGGCCTTCCATGAAGCTGGATATGATGCCTTTCTCACAGGGCAGAATTTTCTCAGTGTTCTTCAGTACCTGAATCACATGGATAGTATGGGTATGCTATTGCTAGTAGATGTGAGGTCATCTACTTTTATAGTGGGGACAAAAAATCTGGTCAACAAGGGTTTTAAATTTTATTTATTGGGGGGAGGCATATTATAATTTGCATCAATGCATAGGTCAATAGATAAACATACAGCCAGCTCCAGGGGTCTGTGAGTTTTTGTCCATAGTTAGTTGATTAAATGAGCCATGCAGTTAATAACAATCATGGTGAAGGTAAACCTATAGGTGAGGAGAATAAACATAGAAGGCATTGGCAATAAGATACGTTTGTTGAATTGTATGCTTAATCTAATTTTAATTTCATTTCAGAAGTTACAGATTCATATTATCTTGTACCATGTTAAATTCCCCTTGAAAAAACATTTATTTCCATCTCATGCTGTCACCTTCAGCATGAGAGCTGGTAATATGCTATGTACAGTATGCGGCAAAAAAATGGCTACACTCATGTCTGGATATACCTCATCAAGAACTATGACAAGGAGAGATTTTACAAAAAATGTATTTAATTATAAATACTTGACTTAACATCTGACAATATCTATCCAGCCACTTCTGGGTCTTCTTCACAGTGTGGGCAGGGGCCCCGTCCTGCTGGAAGACATATTTGGTGTCCAGAGGGTAGCTGGACTTGATTCAAGGTTTGACAGGCTTTTCCAGTACGTCAATGTGCACTTTAGTGTCGACCTTGAGGCCCTGTTCAATGAAGACCGGAGGCATTTTCTTGCCATCTGAGGCCACAAGCCCAAAGACCATCACAGAGGCCGCATGCTTGGTCTTGAAGGTGAACCTGATGTGCTCAGGGACATCCTCAGGCCTCTGATTGCTGAAGTAGCAGTCATGGCGACTGTTGGAGGCATGATCGATGCAAAAGAGCTTCTCATCTGTGAAGAAATTCACTGGTTTTCTCTTTTTGGAGATCTGGAGGAGTTTCCAGCTTCTTGCTACTCTCTTAGTCTTGGAGGTCTCATTTAAGAGCTGCCTCTTTCCCCTGGCCCTTGACTTCACTCCCAAATCCTCTTTGACAATCCTCCTGACTGTCCTCTTGCTCACGTTCGTTTCCTTGGCCATCCTCCTCATGGACCGGATGGGGTTGAGCTGGATTTTTCCTTTTATCGCTCTGATCGTCGCCGGAGTCCTTGCTGAACATGGCCTTCCACTTCCAGGCTTCCTCTTGACATTGCCCGTGGCCTTAAATTTGTTGAGGACCTTGTACACAGTAACCCTGTGGATGTTCAGGGCCTTGGCAATCTCGGTGGGTGTCTTCCCAGCGTGAGATAAATTGATGATGGCCTCTCTTTTAGAATCCATTGCGACTAAATGCAAACAAATCTCAAAATCTTTGAACTATTTATAAAGAATCACCCAACCTCTACTTAAGAAAAAAATATTATGGCCCAGTTCCACTTCTGGAAGAAGTTATAAATCTGGACATGAGTGTAGCCATTTTTTCGCCGCATACTGTATATGCTTTGCATTAATATCAAGTATTGAATTATGCCTCTCACCCATATCTTAGTTGTAAATATTGCACCATTTCTCAGTGAATGGATACATATATAGGGTGTTCATATTTAAAGGCAACATAGGGAAATTTTTGCCACCTGTTTGTGGAGTTTAGTGCTTGCCTTACAGCTCACCAGACTGCATATCTGGAAGGATGAAACCTATCACTGGCGTGTTTCCTTGCACATAGGCAACCCGGTGGGCCTTATAGTGTTCGCCCACCTCCACCTACAGGTAGTGGCGTGACCAGGTTTTCGTCAGGTCAGACCAGCTAACTTCTCCTGGTCGGGGTGGGGCTGGCGCATTCAGACCAGAGTTGGGGGGGCTGAAGCCCCCCCAGCCCCCCCCCTCGCTACGCCACTGCCTACAGGCGGTGAAATATTCTTTGTGTTGCGTTTAAATACGAACACCCTGTATATGTATCTCTTGCTATAGCTGACTTTTCAATCTTATTCTTTCAGGGAATGGAAATGCCTCTCCACTGGCAAGCCCTAGACTTGAGAAGTTCTTGAACAAGTAAGGAGGCAGAAGTGCTTTGTTTCTCTCATATCTGTTCCCAGTTAGCCTGCATTTCTCAATAGTTTTGCAGATTATGAGTATTGCTCTGCTACAGATGAAACTCATTTGTTTTTTACATTGTTGACTATGATAAAGATATGCATGTTGTTACCTTCTGTTGCAGGCTGAACATAGCAATACCAGATGTTCCTTATATCAATCTTGCTGGACCAGATAGTAAGTGTCTACACTCATGCATTTTCTTCCTCAGCTTTCATTTGCAATTGCATATATTACTCATGGTAATATGTGAGAACTTGATAAGATATTAAATACAGAACTTCAAATAATTATTCTGTCACATTGAAATATCTTTAGCTTGGCAGTTCTCTTTTACACAGGGTTTCATTAAGATGCTATACATTTTCAAAGAGTTGCCTTTCCCAGTTTTTGAGATAAAGAAATGAAACAAGGCATTCTGGTATAGTATTAGGACACTAGTTTCAATAGTATGTCTGTAAAAGTGTTCAGAGAGAAAATCAAAGCAATTCACTTATTGGTTGTTTTCCAAGGTTCAGTCATAGTGTTGAGATGATTTTAAGATGGCCTTTAAAAAAGTTCCAGCTCCAATTCACTGCAAATTAAATTTAGGTTATGAAAAAATAAAATTTATGGGAACAGGGTAGGCTCTCTTTCTGACTCAATTTGTTGATTTTTCATGATTTTCCCTTTCTTTGTACACCTTGTATCTATTTTTTTTTTAAATTATAAATGAATAATGTTGAGCAAATCTGATTTAAATTGGGTGATTTTGCTAAAATCAGTGACTTTCTGGATACCCTGTTTAATGAGGAGCCATGCTTTGCATTGAATCCATTCTTTCTATACGTAGTGAGCCCAGATCGCAGCCATGTATTTCACCTCAAAATGCCATCATCCTGGAAAAATCAGGATATTGAAGAGCTCTTCTCTGCAGTTGGTGAGCAGCTGTAATTTTTTTTGCAAAAGTATCCCTGTGGATGCCCTATGACAATATTTAAGTTTCTTGGATTTCTGTCCAACAGGACCAGTCCAGATTGCATGGATTGATGACACATCAGCCTATATTGCCCTGAAGAGGCGTGAAATGGCAGCTGAAGCACTCACAGCAAAAATACCCCATAATGATAGTCTCTATCAAGTCACTACTTATGCAGACTTTTGTGCTGAATCCCTATTTGATTGCAAGAGGAGAGGGGAGAAGCGACAAAAACTTGAAGAGATCAATTCATGAGGCTCTTCCCTGATATTCAGTCCATACCACATTTGGCAAATGAGAGATCTCGGTCAAAGTCAATTCATAATAGTTTATCTATTGTAATAAGTCCTCTCACAAGAGCAATGAGGGCTTGCACATAATCCTGAATGAAATTGTTCATGAATAGGAGTGGACTGACTGCCAGGTGATTGTGATTTGAATGTCCAATAAGCTTGTGCAAGGGCAGGGCTTTCCATGCTTTTATACCATAGTGTCCAAAAAAAGAAGTGAATCAGAGGCTGAGTGTTGTGCATTGGTTTTTATTGAGTATGTTTCATTCATGACATCCCAGCGAGGCTGTGAATCTGGGAGGTAACAAAAATGGAGTAGAGAGGAATGAGGGATGTACTTCATCGCAAGTAGTATAGAGAGCATGAATGAAGCCATAAATAGAAATGGAAGGCACTGAGGCAGCTTTATATTGCATCTCAACAACGTGAAAGCCAATGAAAGGTTCTCTTGGTTGCATCTCCACTTTGCAATTTGTGGGCACCTGCCCCTGCTCCTCCTGCACCTCGTGCCCCACTTCCTTCCTGTGAGGGCAGAGGGTGAAAAGAAAAATTTCCCTTTGTTTAATTTTTGGCATGGTACTATCTGGAAACCCTGAAATAGTAATCTCACCATCTTTTTCTCCATCTTTGCCTTGATGTCTCGGGCAAGGGAATAGAAGGCCTCTTCCACGTTGACTGATGACTTTGCGCTCGTCTCCATGAATTTGATTTTGTATTCAATTGCCAAGGCCTCTCCACGTTCTCGGCTGACCTGCTCAAGACGTAAAATCACTGCAATCAAATGGATAAGGTGAACCTACCCCTACTGCATAGGTGCAGATAGCCTTGAAAAAATTATTGTGGGGGTTGCTGTCCACCACCATCTGTGGTCAGTGAGGGACCAATTGATTCTCTACCTTGATGCCTTTTTCTTTCATTCCTAGTTGAAAGGAGATCATTCTGTCTTGGTAAAAACAAGGGGTAGGGAACACATCCTGTACAATATCAAATGAGCAAATGTACCTATCAGTACCTTTCTGCTCAGGTGGACTGGGCTTGATATGCTAATTTAACATACTATGGAAAAGAATCTATTCCTTGTAATTACCAATTTAATTTCATTTTTATGAAACCAACGACACATGGATGCAAGACCCTGTAAATTTCCTGGCAGCATATTCTGCCTTCAGCCATGTTAAGTTAGGGATTTGAGAACTTGGGCAACCTAGCATTTCACTCTTGCTTTCTCTTACACCCATAAGCAGCATGCTTCCCAAGAGTATTATGATGTCATTCCTCCAGAAAATTAGGATTTTCAATCTTAGTGCTGAGTGAAAAAGAAATATCATGACATCTCCCTAACTGGTACACTACTTTAACTCATTATAGCCTACTGCCAACAACTTCTGAAGATACACAATACAGATTTCATTCCTAATGCACCTATTCTGGGCTGTACAAATCTGTGCCCACACAAATATCATTCTGGAACATTGGGTATGGTGTTTAGTGAGGGCACAGCCAGGAATTCAATTCTTTACCACAACATTATCTACAGCACTGTAAATGTGTGACCCCAACAATGTTCATAAGACCAGTTAATCTCCTACATACTCTGGAAGAACAATAGCTCTAACTGTCAAATACTTATACTGTCCTATAACATTGGTCAGTGAATGGTCTATCGGGTGGCATGGCTTTTGTAGGACTCCCACTTTTTGAATCTTCAGATGAAGAACAAAGCCAACAACAGTGCTACCATATGTGTAATATGATCTTGAAGAGAGTAATCACCATAGTTCAGACCAGTGACTGAGGGGGTTAGAAATACCACAGGAGCAGATAGAGATTTAGGCTCAAATGCTGAAACCTCACCCTGTACCATGTCCTGTAATAATTGGGATGATTTCTACCTCTGGGAAATTTCTCTCACCTATTAGAACTAAATTAGTCCCAGATCACTTATATAGTCAGTTACTCTCTGGGTCATTCCATGTCAAGTAAACACAAAGAAATTGAAAATCAATATGACCACTCTAATTTAAATTAAATTTGGTGGATTTGTAGGGTCCTTCCAGCTTTGCACATAAAGAGTCCAAGAAATCATGAGGACATGCTTGAGGCTGGATCAGTTAATGGAGATCCACCGTCACTTGGTCATGATGTTGATCATATTGTGTTCCATTGGCATCCCCTGGTGTTCCTTTAGACCTAATATACTACAGCATGAATGGCATTCCCTGAAGTAGCGGGCTGGTTCAGGAAGATTGCAGATGATCCATACAGTGATGATGGTTTTAGTGGGACATCATCATTGGCAGTTAGATCAGTAATCTTTCTGCACAACATTATTGGCTTTATGTTTTGATGAATTGTGCAGATGCACACTGCATACATACCACATGCTCCTGCTATGACACATTGCCTTGGAAGACCATCTGCAAATTGGGAGAGGCTAAAAGCTTGAATGGGGAATCTTCTTTGAACAGTTATTACATGCCTCTATTTGCTCAAAACTAGCCTTTTCACAACATGAACCAGTTTTTGAACCCATTTCACAGAAACAAAATCTTCTCAGGCATGAGCTGATTCACTTAGTTACTTTTGCTAATAATCCTGACAAGATTTGCTGTTACTGTAGGGCATGTTTTCTTGTTTGGGACTTGGCATAGACATGATCATTTGCTCCTTCTCAAGTTCTTTTGCTTCACACAACCAAGAAGTTAGATGCACTGAATTCATTGGATTCTCCTTATGCTCCAACTTTTTGGAAGGACTCTCCAGAGTTTTACCCTTTCACTTTTCTCTGCAGATGCTTGGAATTTGAATTTCAGTTGGCTGATGGTTTAATTACTCAGCTCTTGATTATCATTGCTGCCATCTGAATCCATTTCAAGAAAATTCAGGACAGCCCCAACCCTCTTCAACTTCTCCTTTGAAAATTTGACTTGTAGAAGTTTCTTCTTGATGATATGAGATTCTCCATTAGAATTCAAACTTTGATTCATGGATTGTAATGTCCTATGTTGTTCACAGAAGACCTCATCTTCAACCATGTTAGTAAGGTTACTTAAACCAGACTCTCGCTGACTTGAATGATGATTTGCTTGACTCAATTCTTGGTAATACTGATGCCTGCACAATATTCTTCCAGCAATCATCACAGATCTCAGCTTCAAGTGTAAGAGAAGGAAGTATGTAGCACATCCATGGCAAAACTAGCCAAAGGTTCTTCTTGGATGAATTCTTCCACTGCAATTCATGCAATTCTCTGGCATCCCAATCAAGACAGAGCAAATAGTGCATCGAAGTGCAAGTTGATGCACAAAACTTGAGAAATTGGGATGCCAACAATGCTGAGGTGGCCCTTACATAACAATGAGAAAAATGCTTTTTATAGAAGTTTCTGGAACCTTAAAATACATCAACTTTAGTTTTTTCTCTTGATTTTTGGTCATTTACTGACACTATTATTTCCTCTTCTTTTTTATTTATTTATTTATTATTTATATTTTTTTTTTATCTCATTGCAGTCCAAATTGAAATTTTGTGCATCTATAGAGAAGAAATGGAGTGTGTCAGGTAAATAAAAATCACTTTTTCCCAGAAGTAGAGGTTAAGGACATTTGACCTCGTAACTCTTCTTTGAAACTCCATAAAATACCTATCATTTAAAAAAGAATGAGAAGAGCTTTAAAAAACCACTTTCAGCTCAGCTTTTCACACATGCATTGTAATCACAACTTCATGCTACCTTGTTATTTCCTTTTGGTGTGCATTTATATTGCAGCCTAAGTAGCAGTGCTAAGTTAATTTTAGCTTCATGCAGTACACCTGACATTAATTGTAATGGGGAGAAAGTTCAAAAGGGGGTATACTTTTATCCCAACACATGGAGGGAAGTGTATTCCCTATACCCTTTGAATCATTAGTCATTAATCCATGGGACTTGCCCTTTGAGTAGGGTGACCAGATTTTCTTCTGGAAAAACCAGGAAATCATCAAGAAAATGCCAGAATGTTAGTCCCTGCAATAGAAAAAAAAACTGGGACATCAGGATGGAAAGGAAAATTAAAACCAGGACATAGCATGAAAAACTAGGTCACCCTACCTTTGAGTGCGAAGAAATGGTCTTTCAACATGGCTGCAAAATATCATGCTTCAACATCAAATAAGGAAAGGATGAGAAGCTTCAAATGATGACATTTAACATGCCATGTATACACTTCTCCCACCTTTTCATATACCTGTAGATTCCATTAAGCCATCATCCTGAGGTGAAGGTAAATGAAAGGGAGCATTTTTCCGGTTAAAAAAAAGTCATTTGCAGAGACAGAGGTCTCCTATGTAACTTCTCCATGATCTTAACTGGCCATTTCATCAGCACATTTAGTTATTCCTTCCTTCACATTCAAAATAGCTAGCTATGGTTATGCAATTCTTATATGGCTGAATCTACAATTGGCTAGGGCTATGCATAATGCTAGTGTAAGCGGCAAGTTGTATCTAGGCCTGAGCTATCATAGCGTACATCGAGGACTCACCTGCCTTTCTTGGTTCTTATCACATTTGTTCCCTAAAATCATCTTTTCAACATCAGCAGAGGCATGCTCTTCGATGTTTCGAATCCAATTTTTGATGTTTTCGAAACTCCTTTCATTCGTGATGTCATACACCAGGAGAATTCCCATAGCACCACGATAGTATGCAGTGGTTATGGTTCTAAATCGTTCTTGTCCAGCAGTGTCCCATATTTGGAGTTTGATCTTTTTCCCATCGAGCTCGATGGTTCTGATCTTGAAATCTATGCCGATCGTAGAGATGAATGTGGAATTGAAGGCATCCTCGGAGAAGCGAAACAGCAGGCACGTCTTCCCGACACCGGAATCACCAATTAACAAAAGTTTGAAGAGGTAATCATAAGTTTTTGCCATAGGCCTCGCTCTCCAATGAACTTGCGATGCTTGCTTCACTCCCTCATGATGCCATGGAGGCCGCCCTGTTGAGAAGTAGTGACGTCAACGGGCATGGTTTATGACGTCATAGGACATCATGGCGACTCGCTCTGCGATCCGGACTCCGTCAGCCGCAACGCACGTGTGATGACGATACGTGATCCTTCACTCCTGCCATGGCCAATCTCACTGGAATATCTGGCTTTCAAAGCCTCCAGGTCAATTAAGACTCCAATAACGGATATCCAAGGATTATGCTTAAAATTGGGGCATGTCCATGCCATCAGGCATACAAGCATGCCCCTTCTGTGACTATCTTTAAGAAGAAACTAGATGCTTTCAAGTACAGGCAAAAAGGTGGGGGGCAATGCTGACGTTAGGTACTAGACAGTAAGCAACTAGGATAGTCAAATAACAAAAAAAAAAACAAAACAAAAATATTTAGCTTTAAGAGGGTTAGGCCTACCCTAAAATTAAGGAACGCTCGACCGCGACACATGATATCGAAATGGGCGAAATCGCCTCTTGATATCACTAACTATCCTGAATCCTGAAAAGGATCGTGAACTTTCGTTAACACTACTGTTTACGTTGAGGAGCAGGAAACCGACCCTATATATGTTATTGAACTGCAAAATGAAAAGTGAAAATGATAAAATGAGCAAGATGTATGAAAACCATGCAAGACACAGCAAATTAAGAAAATACGTGAAAGAAAGAAAGAAAATGCATATAGAAGTATTGAGATTATTAAATGGTTGTGTAAATTTAAGAGCAAAGGCATCAAGACAGAGATAAGGACAATATTAAAGTCTTATGGCAATAACCACATAATTGGGACAAGAGGGAAAAGCAGAACTTTTATAATCTTGCACTTTAATATGTAGCTAGAACATTTTTCCCATTAGAGAAAATGCTAAATTTGTCTGAATGTAATCTCAAATATCCTTCTTTTGATGACTTAAGCCTTTGATGATGCATGTAATTTACATATATTAGGTAAGATAAAGGATCCAGAATAGACCCTTGCAGATTTCCTACATTGACAATCCTCTTATTGCTCTTGACTCATGATTGCTCTTAACATCAATCTCAACATACTTGCCCTTATTATCTAAATAGCTTTTAAACTTCTCATGCACATTTCCAGTCTAAGTGCACCTTTTTGGTTTTATTTATCTTTTTTTTTTGGGTGGAGGGTAGAACATCATGTGGTGCTGTATCAAATACTTTCCTAAAGTCAAAGACGACCCAAATACATTATTACTTACATCAGTCTGTTCCCTTTTTTTTATTATGAGTGCATCCAGTGCTACATTAGTACTCATTTGCTATCAAACCATCTTTCTTCAAAGAAAAAAGTTTTGTATTCTGAAGAGCATGCCAGTATTTTTTACACAAGTTTTTCTTGGATCTTTGAAGAAGTTGGAAAAATTGAGATGTATTTATAATTATTGATGTCCATAGACTCACCTCCTTTGATTAGGCTTAACTGTTACAAGTTTTAAACTGCCTAGGACTCTCCAATTAGCTGTAATATTATAAATATATATTGGTAAGGGGTTTTGCAATATCAGCTCCAATCCATTTCACTTTGTTCGTTGCTTCAGTAGAGGCAATCTAAGATTTTTTTCATTACTGCTATTCTCTGTTGTTTATTTAAAAAAGTAATTTCTATTAGCTTTCTCTTAAATTTTGCATTATGTTTTGATCTTGAGTTCTTAATGAGTCGTTTTCTTTTTTTAAACTTGGGCTCAAATGCTGACATCTCTTTTAGTTAATGGTCCTTCAAGAATCCATGAACTCCTTTGGGCGAAAAAGAGCTCTCTGCTTAACCCTTTCAGACCTGGCATCCATTCCAATGGACATTGCATTAACATTGTGTCTATGGCAATTTCTTAGGATTCTTGTGACTTTGTGCTCTATATTACACTACAATGGGCGCAATTATGCATGGCTCAGTTCTATCATAGGCCTTCTTTCACCCATTGGCTTTGTTTTCTTCAGTTATTTTATGAAATGTTTAATATATAATATATTGTATGATATGGTAAATTTATACAAAATATGAAAACTACATATAAAGCATGAAAATTTCAATTACAATCACGAAGAAGCTCAAAAATGCAAAAAAGGATATTACTCTGATAGCGGCGGCCTTAACCCTTTGAGCCCTGAGTTCCTGAGCAATTTTGAGCCTTCTGCCTGAGCTCCTGGGCCAAAATTTGCTAATAATGGGTATACAATGTTTGTGCAAATATCATAGTTGTAATAAAAGAGATGAGATTGATGCTTTGCATGCAAATAGCAGGATGACGTACCTTCATTTTAACGCCAGAATTCTTTCTTTGTGTGCCAATCAGGCAATACATCATTTCTCTCTACCACCGGTAAAGCGGTGGTGAGGGCTCAAAGGGTTAATTCAGGTCTGAAAGGGTTAAAGATTCCTAACTCAGCTAAGTTAAATTTCAGCATTTGAGTCTCAGAATATAACTTTTCTCTGTTTTCCATAGAGGCAAGTTAGCCAACAAACATGTAAGCAGGGTTCACACTAGCTTTTCAAATCTTGAGTCCTGGCGCCTAACTTCAGCTCAGTGGGAACATGTTCAGGTGGTTGTCAATGAGTCCCACAGACTTGTGTTTTGTAAATTTGAGTCCCTCCAAGAAAATATGAGTCAGTAACTCGCTATAGTGAGTTAATGTGAACCCTGCATCTAAGACTTTTATTTCTTTTCATATATTTTTTGTTCATATTGAGTGATTTCCATTTTTTCAATACAAAATCAGGCTTTTCCCTGAATTCTTCATCAACATCTTTCATGTAAGAATTTCTCTTTGGTTGTATTTTAAAAATAGTTAATTATTTCTTGAAATTCCTTGTTTTCAAGTTTTTTCCAATTGATAGCAGTTTCATTTGGCCTCTGATATGTTTGTTTCTCCATTGAATTTATTTTAGATGCATGAATATAAAAAAATTAAATTTTCTCAGTTTGATAGAAATTCTCCCACTTTTTATATATCAATTTGATTATGACAGAATATGTGATTGCAGTACAGCATGTTTATGTTTCTTGTTAAGGTGAAGGATGAATTAAAGATTTTTATCTTGTACTCTTTTGCAGCTTGTTGCACCAATCACCAGTCAGTTAAATGGCCTTATAGCATCCTTCCGTAGTACACTGCTGAAGTGCGGGGATTCAAAAAAGCCACATGTGTGGAAATCAGAACATGGATTTGATGTCCTCTGCCAGGAAAGCTTCAAATGTGTTAGTTGACCATGCAATTTGCTTAACTGTATATATTTTGAGTGTAATTTTGTATAGGCTCATTTTTCTCCTTTTCAATCCCATTGGATAGGCTCTGGAGTTGTCCAAAGGATCTACTGCCTTGGAGGAAATCAGAAGATATATTGGTAGGGAGAAGAATTACTCCAGGGCCCTCCTTCCATGGAGGGTATCCTATGCCTCTCATCCATCCTTCATTGAAAATAAGCAGGGATTCCTTAATTCCTCTAGTCTGAAGCATATGGGACCTTTCAGAATAGGTGAGTGGAAATTCACGCGACTCAATTTTTTCAGATCTGCCTTGTGTGCATTCTCTTGATATTCATACTGGGACATATTAGGCCCAGTAGATGTGATGCTGATTCCTCATCGTGGTTTCAAGACGGAAAGAAGGAGCAAAGGAGATCCTGGTGCCTATACCGAGAAGGAACATGCTCCAACGTTTACTAGTCGTCTACGACTCAGCAATGTTGGTGGTTCAAAGACAAAAGAAGCTGATGTTTCTCGTACGCTGCTTGATGCTGAGAAGAATCCGCGACTGAAAAGTGTGCAGGTTGCTCCAAAAAAGTTTTATGGCTTCATCCAGATATATGATTCTCAATCATGGTACCTTCCCTGAATTCCAGGCTTGCTGCATGTGGAAAATTTGTCAACTGACGAGCAGCATCGTTTGAAGATAGCCTTTGCTGAGGGGTACTTGGCTGCTGAGCCAGGAAAAACACAGAGCCGTTCATATAGGATCTTGAAGGCTGTTCAGAATGTCTTGGCAATTATTGTGTTTTTAGCCATCCTCTTCTCTGTTATGGGTGAGTGGTGCCAGACCTTAGTCTGGCACTACCTACCACTTAGTCAAATCAATAACATCAGTCAGCTTCTTAATGACCTTCATCGCCCCCCTGTAGGAACCATGAGTGGAGGCATTCTTCGCTATCAGGTGGGTAATGGGGGTGAAGTCAGTCCTGAGGATATTCATGTCACGTTTCAAGACGTCAGAGGTGTAAGTGGGCATCTGGGTACCAATGTCTTCCTTTTTCCTGCTTGTTGAAATTCCACCTTTTTTAACTACATGTTTCAGGTTGATGAGGCCAAACAGGAGTTGAAGGATGTAGTGGAATTCCTTAGGAATCCTGAAAAATTTGCTACTCTTGGTGGGAAGCTTCCTAAAGGTTCGTGAAATCCACCTAGATGAGTTTTAGAAGTGTGGATGTTATATTATGTGGCTGAAAATATGACTTCAGCTATCTATGAAATTAGCAATCAAAGATGTCAGTGTGGGTCTTCAGTTCAAAAAATATAGCAGCTTGAAGCTGTTCTGACTGGATTTTGTCTTCAATCTTATGGAGGTCCAGAGGCACCCATGGGATGATTTTCATGGAGACCCTTCCTAATTTATACAAAAGTCCCATGTATCTCACAGACACCAAGTAACATCTCCTGCCACAAAAACTACATGCTTGTGATCCATATACTGTATTAGGTGTGCTGCTGGTGGGTCCTCCAGGGACAGGAAAGACCCTTCTAGCAAGGGCAGTTGCAGGAGAGGCAGGAGTCCCTTTCTTTCATGCAGCTGGCCCAGAGTTTGATGAGATCCTGGTGGGGCAGGGTGCACGTCGAGTTCGAGACTTATTTCGTGCTGCAAAGGCGAGATCTCCATGTGTTGTCTTTATTGATGAAATCGACTCGGTTGGTGCCAAGCGTACGAACTCCATCTTACATCCTTATGCTAATCAGACCATCAATCAACTTCTGTCTGAAATGGATGGGTCAGTTTCTCTTTTTTAATATATAATGAGAAACTTCTAAAAAAAATTGTTATGCAGCAAAATTTCATTTTTATGAGGAAATTTTTTTCATGCAGATTCCACCAGAATGAGGGTGTGATTGTGTTGGGAGCAACAAATCGCAGAGAAGATCTTGACAGGGCCTTATTGAGGCCAGGACGATTTGATGTTGAAGTTCAGGTTTGTACTGTGATCCTCAAGCTCTGTCAATTTAAATATGCCATTCATCATTTTGGAGCTTATCCAGGTTATCCATACTCTTACAGGTGCAGGTACCAGACTTCACTGGTCGCAAGGATATTCTGGAGTATTACCTGGGGAAGGTGAAATATGGACCAGACGTTGACATTGATAAGTTGGCTCGTGGGACCACAGGTTTCACTGGTGCAGACATTGAGAACCTTGTCAATCAGGCTGCCCTTCATGCTGCCATGGAAGCTGCTGTTCATGTCATGCAAAAACATCTGGAATTTGCCCGGGATAAAGTCCTGATGGGTGAGGAGGGAAGCTGCTTCTCTTATTATTCCTTATCAGAGCACATTTTCAATGTCTTTCTCCTTTTCTTCTAGGACCAGAACGAAGGAGCCGAATCCCAGATGAAGAGGCAAATCTTGTCACAGCTTACCATGAAGGTGGTCATGCACTTGTTGCATTTTTTACAAAGGATGCTCAGCGTATTCATAAGGTCACCATAATTCCCCGGGGACCCTCCCTTGGCCATGTGAGTTCACTCAGTTGCAAGGGTTTTAACTTCTGCCTCCATCCTCTCATCCATACATTCACCTTATTTGTCATAGACATCATACATCCCAGAGAAGGAGAGATACCATGTGACACAAAGTCAGCTTGTGGCCATGATGGACACTTTAATGGGTGGCCGTGCAGCAGAAGAGCTCATTTTTGGATATGACAAGATCACATCAGGAGCATCCTCTGACTTGAAGCAGGCAACTGCCATTGCTTCTCATATGGTAAAAGAACTTGGAATGTCAGAAAAAGCTGGGTTGCGCACCTATGATGAACCAAAAAATGCCATCATTGTCACATCTGAAATGAGTAGTTCCTCAGCTGAAGTAGTTGACTCCGAGATCAAACGCATCCTTCAGGTTTGTCCCCTTTTTTTTCCACCATGTTTGTAATACCCATTAAAATATCTTTTAATTGCCTTCGAAAATGGGAAAATCTCAAGTGTCATTACAATCATACTGCCCTTAAGGTATACCTCCTCTTTTTAATTTTGTTGCATTTGAAAGAAGGCAATTAAACTGAGATTTAAATGTTCATCAAAGTTGCTCAAATTGTCTCCCTTGGTTGCTCATTAGTCACTTGAATCAATAATTAGCCCATCCACTGTCCTGTCTACTTATTATTTTGCTAGGGGGTTTGGAAGGCAACAGTGATGTGTAGAATCATAGCTACTTTCCTTGCTCTGCAGCAAAATGAAGCTGATGGCAGTGGGCTTCATTTGCTTCCAAGTTTCTGTTGAATCTTGAGATCACAGGATACAGTTTGTGCAACTTGAAGAAACACTTTCTCTGTTTGACTCCATTATTTCCATTATTACACGAATGATTGAGTATGCAAGAATGTGCATGTGACATCAATATTACTATAATAACCCAGTTTATAGCCACATTTGAAAATATCAAATATTAATTGACACCAAATGAAGACTGTTTTCATAAATGAAGAACATGTTGCCATTGCAGGAATCATATGACAGAGCCAAGGCAATTCTGAAACAGCATTCCAAAGAGCACAAGCTGTTGGCTGAAGCCCTCCTCAAGTATGAGACATTGGACATAGAAGATGTGAAAGTGATCATGCAGGGTCGAATGCCTGTTATTAATAAGGAACCCGTCTCTTTATGAACACAAGGATCATCTTATATAAATGCATCACAAACCCCTCCATTGGCTAGCCTTGATGGTTCTCAGAATATAACTTTTCTCATTTTTCACCCTGAATTGGGTGCACAGCTTTAGATTTTTAGAGACTATTCCTGCCCATTTAGAGGTTCTTGCTCCTTATTCTTGTCTGATGTTACAAGCTCCATGAGATGGAAATGAAAATTATGATCTTTTATGGCAGTTCTCAAAATATACTTGACCTGGCTTATACTTCTAGCTCTCCAGAAGAAAAAGAAAATGAACTTCAAGTCCAAATCCCTCATTCTGAGAAGGCATTGGTCAATTCATTTCCAGTCATCATTGGAAAAAAGACAGACAAAAAGCTAGCTTGATTGACACCATGTGCTGCTCCTCTCAAGCAGAAATACTTAGAAACATAGCATGCAGCACTGCTGGATGCATTGCATGAATTCAGTTCACAACCTATGCACCATGGATTGCCTTTCACCATATGTCAACAATGGACCTGTCAATTACAAAAGCTGGAAGAGTTCTAGAAGCTCTGGTTTGAGACATGAAACAATGATTCAGGTTTCATGAAGTGCATGTGCATTATGCAAGACTGAGATACAGGGAGGCTGATGCTCACTCGTGCCTTTCACATCGAGAGCAAATCTCAAAATTCAAGTGAAAGAGTTCTGTTTTTGGCACAAATTTTACCAACTCCAAACTTTGCCAGCATGTGACCCATGCTGCCCAAATCTGTCTGTATTTTAATTTAGTGGTCAGGTAGATAATTTTTTTTAGTTATCAGACAACCAAAATTTCAATAGACAGGATGGGAAAAATCCTGTCCTGTCTGTATCTTACCCTGCAGGAAAAGAGGCCCACCAAGAAAACATCAACTTTGGGATTGAAATGATCATTTGCAGGAAAAACTAGAAGCCATGAAGTCAGTTGAGAGCCAATGAGTAGTAAAAATGAATGGATCATGTGTTTTAATATAATTTAATTTTTATGGGCAGAAAGCTGCTTGTTTAACCCTTCCACTGGCACTCCTGTTTATGAAAGTGTAAAACGAATTACCCTTCAAGAAGTAATTATCCATTGTGTGGGTGGACATTGGGGCATGGTGTACATGTACAGGTATGTCTACATTGTGTATTAAAAAGAACTCAGCTCCACCATTTTCCACATACAAAGCTCTGGTTCAACCAGATTGTACAGCCTTTGATCCCTCACCTTCCCATTCATGCTGTTAAAAGACATAGTCTTGCCATTTCCCATCAGTGTTCTGATCACTCCTGGTCTCACAAAAAAAGTAATAATTTGCACTCAGCGAAAGAATATTGTTAGTGAGGCACAGAATTGAAAATTGCATGAGTGCAGACAGAGAAATTTAATATGTAAACTAGTTTGCCTGAGAAAATATGGCACTCTTGCCCACTGCCCAAAAAGTTGCAAAACCAAAATTTGAGTTGTAAAAATTTTTTGTTAGATAAGCAGCGAATAAAAAATATCAAATAAATAAATGTATGAAGACAAGGATAAAGCAAGTGAGGTTAGGATGCAGTTTATGGTATACAGTGGGCATAAATAAAAAATAAGTATGCCCACAGGGAGATTCCTCCTCTCTCTAACCCTTTTCCCTGCCTGAGAACTACACGAAATCCTATCTTATCCTGGTGGGTCACTCAACTGAAGTTTCAGGAATGTAGTCATATTTATATTTAAAAAATTTGTATTTTGATGAGAGGGTAGTTAAAAGTACTTAACTGGGATGTACAAGGTATGCCTGCAGGCCAGATCCATTGCATCATGTTTTGCATTCAACATAGAAGTAGGATAGTACCCTAAGTGTCCTTTTCTTATAGTCTGTCTCCTGAATCCTTGTGGGCATTGCCTACTGCCCTTTGAGAACTGCTATAAAAGGGATTAGCACTTACCAACTGAGTTGATTGAGAGACTCCATACTTAATTGAGGGGGTGGGGAGGTCATAAAAAGGGAAGTTGAGCACAGAAAAGTTTCTTTTTCCAAGTTTATTTCCACAAAAATTCCCCTTCGTTAACATTATTGATCTCATTTGTCATCATCGGCATTGACACTTATCTAATGAACCTCATTATCCTTTGACAGTCTACCGCATGGATAAGGATTCAGGATATCGATTATACTTGCATTTCCCATTCATAAAAGAGTAATTAAAAACTTATTATTTGGCAATAAAGTCTGGCCTAGCCAGAACCTGAGCTGGAAATATGGTGCACAGTATCATAGCATGATGGAAGTATTGCAGGCATATAGGTAACCTTGCCTGGCTAGGCTGGATTCAGGCTGTCATCTTTGCCAAGAGGGACCCAGCATCATATTTTGACAGGTTCAGGTTGACAATGACCATGTTCACCAGTGGGTCTCAACTTTTGGCAAACTAGTGTATGAGTCCAAAATGTTCATGTTTCAAGGCAATCTGAATCTTAAGACTAGTAGTTTGGTGCTTTGAAGCTCCAAACTCCACCATACATTAAATCATTTGAAAAATAGCATTCAAGAACCTGAATATTGGAAAGGTGACTTAAATCACACAATTTGAACTAGTCAATCATGACTATAAAACATAAGTATTTGAAACGCTTTCAATTGTTCATCAACATTGTGATTTAGTCCCATTTTCAGTAAAATCCCATTCATTTTGATGAGAAAATTACTGGGGTCAAAATGCATAAACTCAACATTTGTCAAACACATTTAGGAACATATAAAACTGAATAGTCCTTATTCATTAAGCATACAGCTGCAACTACTCTTGCCAAAAACATAAGCAAGGGGCTATGCTGGAGTTAGAGTGAAAGCCAAATGTGGAAAACAAAAATGAAAGGCATGTGCAAAAAGTAAAAATTAAAGCCCAAACTTGTAAATTATACATGTAGCTGTGTAATCTGCTGGCTTAATACTTAAGCCAGCAGGCTCAGAAATCAAACAGTGCACATGATAATGAAATCTGAAGGAACCCTTTGTTCTGTTTACACATTGCCTGTGTAGCCACCTAAACCACCCTGAAATCTCTACAGAGGCTTGCTTTGTCCTGGACTGTTATTTCCAGGGGATAATGTCTCATATCTTGAGAAAGGAATGCTACATACTCCAACTTGTAAATAAACACCTGACTTGGTTAAATTTTGTGTCATAGGGATCATGCTTTATATCAAATGAACATAAACTTATCAATTTTACTCTAATGGCATTCTGTAAGGGGTTGCCTTGGAAGGAGAGGCAAACTCATGCACTTCTGCACAATATTACTGCTGCAATTCTTTCTGTAATGATATTCCTTTCAATAATGGTAATGCCTGCTTCTTAAGATGAACTTTCACTTCAGTGGAATTTGTTCCTAAATATAATAATGCATTGAGTTTTAAGAAGCAAAGGGAAAGCAATTTTTTTTCAAAGAGTATAGAATGTTGAAGATTCATTCAATCATTTCTCTTTCCAAATGAATCTATTCACAAGGTTGAATTAAAAGAGTTTCTATCACAGAATTCAGCTTCACTCATAGGTTTCAAGGATGTCTCCCAGGTGCTCATTATCACGAGGTTTCTTGAATACCTTCTTGCGATTAGCCCCCTTCTTTCTCTTAAGAATTGGACCTGCCTTCTTTGCTCCATTGTCTTGCATGAAACGAATTCCCTGCAACCAATAACATAAAAAAGTCACTTTCTGGTTCATCTACATAGAAATTTTGAGAGAAATAATGCCACTGACATGTTTCTCCAGGTACTCCTCAATTTTCTTATCATCAATGCCATCCACAGCAACACTTCTCCACAGCTTCTGAAATTCCTCATCAACCGCAAAGTCAGCAGAGCGGTCATTGTAGAAGACAATCTGTTTCTTGTCAATTGGTCGAGTCACATAGAGGACTTCTGAACCGAGTTGCTACAGCAACCAAAGAACTGAGTCAGGCAAATCAAGAAATCAAGAATCGAAAAATAATTCCCATCATGTACCTTGAGGCACTTATCAGACTTGGGCAGAGATTCCTGAATGTCTTCTAGGAGAATCCCACCAAATCCCTTGAGGTCATGCTTCTTGAGCAAGGACAAGAGGCTCTTCTTATTTTCAATTTTATAAGGAGGTTTGAAGACGAATGCCCCATCGCTCACTTCCTCAATCTTGGGATTGCTCTTTAGTGCTTCTGTCAGCAACCACTACAGAAAATATATATGCAAAATGAACACCACTATGCATACAACCAATGAAAGGGTGGAAGGATTGAAAAAGAATCTGTGCCTGTCTGATACGAGACCCCACATCCAACTGTGAGGTTTCATCAAGGATCTGTTCAAGTGTGAGTGGATAGGCATCTCCTTCTAGGTGTCTCTGCTTCATGAACTTCACAATCCTAGCCAGCACTGTGAATCGATACTGGGAACTACCTGCCAAGCCCTTGTAGCTGCAAACAAAGAGTTGGTTAAGAAACTTCCATATTGATTTCTTGATGAAAAGGTACAGCCTGCCTTCCTCCTGATAAAAAAAAAAAAAATACTACCTGAGTACAGACACAGGTGCTGATGCTGGGGCAGAAGCTTTCTTCCTGTTTTCTCCTCCAACTCCTGCTGAAGCATGGCCACTCTTTGCTTTCTTCTTCTCAACACTTTCAAGGAAAAAAAAAAAAGAAAGTATGACAGTAAGTTGAAACTGGCAAAAGTATTGACCTACAGAATATTCCTACTTATCATTTGAATTCACAAAATATTCACATACCCAAAATGAAATTCAATATTCCAGTATAGGCCTATCCCATTCAGTTTGTCCTTTTGTTTTTAAATTAAATTTTAAAATGGTATGAAGCATGGCATCAGAACAGTTGCATTAACTGAATATTTGTTTCGCTCCATTTTTTGTGCACCATATTGTCTTTATTGTTCCCTCAGCCACTCAAATCCAATTAAACTGTTCTACTAGGTTTTGAATGGTTAGGTTCTGTTCCAGTCTGAAAGCAGATCCAGGCATTGGTTGGGAACTCAAGCTGCTTGACCTCAACAGTTTCTGGTTTCGGGGAAGCACACAAGCACACCACCCAATTAGTTGAAGCATAACCTTTGGGTCTAACAATAGGAAGTCAGTGCATAGCCAAGTTTAAATGAGAGTGATGCGCAAACGAGTTTGTACTAGTACTATCTTCTACACCCCATGCTTAAAGTGATACAAATAAATTTTTAAATTATTGTAGCAGAAGAGTTTTAAAAATTATTAAAAAATGGAAATTTCTAGCACCAACCTAGGAGTGGCAAGAGCCCTCTTTTTGAAGGCGGCATGCTCCTTTTTAAGAGCTGGATCCATATTCTAGGTGAAATGCCGAATCTCCACAAAAGGAAAGCAGACGCGAGAAGACGCAACGCGATGCCGTTTCACATATCGTTGTGAGTGGAATCACTTCACGCATCTGCTTTCATGTGAGCCGACATATTTCGCTGGGACCGCAGAGGCGATTTTAATTTGGGCATCTCTGAGTGATGCCGAATCCAGTCGATGACTTATCTTGCCTTTCTTCACGATTTCATTGAATGTCTTCAATTCAGCGCACCAAAATTTACAAATACTTATTTGACCTATTTATTTCATTAAATTGTCTCATAAAATATATATATTGAGACTTGAGAAAAATGCAACTTTCTGAGGCGAGTCCCAAGACCTGTCGTGATCCTCGTGCCCTTCCCTGTTGGCGTAGAGCCCAGCACACCAGTGGCCGTGTTCAATTGCTTCCAAGCAGTCATATCCTTGTCAATAATGGCTTTCGATAAGGCAGATGGTGAGTGTGATTTCACTCTGTTTTCCTTGAAATTGGTAGGCCTAACATACTTTGTTAGCTGAGACAAAAGCAGATATTAATTTGGTCAGCAAGAAAATTAATTATTCACAGTAGAAAATGAAGCTTTCCTCAGACCTAGGTCCTTGAACGATCCATGTTCCTAAATCTAACTCACCAGATTCACACGTTTTTAAACTCCCTGACCCAAGTTCAAGAATATCCAACACTTGACTGTGTTGCACTGTTATAGAACTGTCTAGTGAAAATAGGTTCGAACTTGTGTGAGAGAGAGTTACTTTGAAGAACCCAACTAAGTGAGGGCACAACTACTTCTACCCAGCCCAACTGAATTGAAAATTTTGATTCTCTCTTCTTTATATACATGAGGCAGATTATGAGAGGGCTATCTCCTTTCAAAGTTTCTTATTGGCAGTTAATATTTTTAAAAGTGGTGGATGGACTTTCAAAAGCAAATCCACATGCATTTATATCATGACTCCTTTTATTGTTCTTATATTTGGAAAAGGTATGTTTTTGCATAGGTAGGGGATATGTACTGTGCTGCATCAATACTATTCTCATAATTTCCCTCCTGCTTTCACCTCCTTTGAGAGTATGAGCTGTCAGTCCAATAGTGTACAGCCTCAGATGTAAATACTAAACATAGTATGTTTGGTCCTTGCTTGTCTCTTCACTTTTTTTTTTTGGGGGGGGGGTTTGTCATTCACTTCTTCTGAGTTTTGAGTTTTTTAAGTCCAATGGTTGGATGTAATATGAAAAGGACACACAGGAGCAGGACCCCTAAAACACTAGATTTGATGGGGTTTACACTGGATATTGAAAGTACATGGGTTGTCCTGGATATAACCAGCACCTTTTGAAAAAGGGATAATTTCATTAATTATCTATTGCATCAGTTTTTGTCTCCAGTATCATAACTCTTTGCAGTCTAGAATGCTAGAACAACTGTTCCTTTGCTCCAAACTCACATATTCCTGCTTTTCAGTGTGATCCTTCACTTCCCCATAAAATCATACATGGTAAACCTGACTGCTAGAAATCTCTGTTTGAAAATAAAAGTAGGAGTGGGCAAACCTTACCCTTATGGCAAGAGCTTATCTTATTGATTTATTTAAAACACAAATGCATATACTAATTTTTGACCACTTATTGTAGACCTCATTTGCGCTTCTAATATTGAAAGCCTGGCACATTATATCATTTTGTCCATTGCATTGGTACATATCTGGAAAGTAAGGAGCTGTTGTGTTGAGGTAATGAAGACATTTCTTGATTTTTTTTGTGTCAATTAATTTGGGAGTCTTATAAGTTAGTGCTAATACAGAGATGCTCTGGCTGTCTTGAGCATGTGTGCCATCTGAAAAATATCAAACTCTTTGGAAAAACACTGTAGGTTTCTAATAATCATATAAGATAGGTTTGAGGTACCTCATTGAGGCTGCTACCTAAGGGATATTCTATCAAGCTAGAGCTGATGTAAGTACGTTTTCACCCCATAATACATGTTTTGTTTCAGATACATCTGACTCTGAGAGCAGCAGCAACAGCAGTGCCAGCTCAGATAGTGAATCTGAAACAGACCAGAAAAAAGTACGTCATCTTTTAATGGGACATGCACTGTTTCTGGATTGACTTTTAAACCTGCTTACATATACTCAATACTTTTATGTGGGCTATACTGTCAAGTTGTGAAGTAACAGTTCCCTCATCAGGAAAAGAATCTGCTATCTGCTTCACTCATTGGTTCACTCTTTGTAATCAATGGTTTCAATTACTAGGTATCTCTCCAGTTCCCTTGACAACACTAGAGAAAGGTGGATAAAAGTCAATCTTGAACCACTTTTATATTAATACTCTGTCTGTGCTTCTAAAACTCCTTGGGTGGGAAAAAGGGATGTTTTTATCGAGAATCCAAAGGATTTGTCCCTTTCCATAAAGAAATAAGGACTCGGCCTCAGCACATCTCAGTGCTGGCTGTACGTCATTTTATGATTATGAACCCATCAGCAACAGCAGTCAATATACCCCTGGATGGTATGAAAGTAAGATCTCTCTATATCCTGTATTGTCCTCATTCTTTTCTTTATTTAAATACCATACTATGATATTTAAATATTGGTTTAGTTAGTTCAAAAAGGTATCCTTGGATATCTACTTTATATTCCCACTGACATTGATGTCCTTTTTCATTGAAATGGTGTAAATTGCATTTCTTCTATATCCTTATAAGAAATTAAGGCCAATATTGCAATGATGAATGGCTGCTGTGAAAATTATGATGACTTCTTTTTACTGAAAAATTTATCTGATTTGATATGTCCATTACAGGAAGAGGAAAGTCATCAGCAGTCTCCTAGAGATCCTGATGGTAAGTAAGCTAATCCTGTGAGTGGCTGGCCCAAGGGATGCCTTGCTATTCACTTCTTAATAGGGATGTAACAATATTGTATTGGTATCAGTCAAATATTGAAAATGAGGCATCATTTTCATGATATTAGACACCTTTCTGGCATTATCAAGAGTGGCAATTAGTAGTCATGGTATAACATTAGGCCTAAGCCCCAACTTGAACCTACATGGGGTCTACTGAAAATGGAAGAAAAAATGAAAAATCAGATATCATCAATAAATGTAGACCTACGTGTTCATATATAAGGGAAAAATACCGGTAGACCAATATAGTAGACCTTGCATAGTCTAGCCCAGGGGTGTCAAACTCATATCGGTCAGTGGGCCGCATTCCCTACCCTGCAGATGCACGCAGGCCACACCCATCATTTCTCATTGAAATCTGTGCTGACAGTCAATTCAAGGGAAATTTCAAGAACAGGCGGCGGGCTGGATCCGGCCAGCGGGCCGTATATTTGACACCCCTGGTCTAGCCCATTACTTCAGCCTTGATTATTTGGATGATAGGGGCTTGGTCTAATTTATATCCAGTCTTGGTGAAAATCTCAATTTATTGGAAAGGAGATTGGGAACCAGTTAGAACTTGGTCAACTAGTCATACAAATTAAAATGGCCTTCACAATTGATTTAGATGCAGAAAAAAATGCAAAGAGAGATGGGACCTTGACCTTGTTTTCTTAATCTCATTTCCAGTTTCATTTTGCTGTCTTCATGAACCCCATAGCATTGACATTATTCAGTTGCTTATGTACCATAGTACCATCTAGAAGCAAACATCAATGCCACGTGCACAATTCATATCCAAAGTACAGCTACAAGATGTCTTGTAGGCTTAAGGAATGTACTGTCACCCAGACTATGACACTATTTCATATGTCAATTTAAATAGGTTAAAACTAGTTGCTCCTTCAGTATTGGATGTCATATCATTGGGAGAGGTCAATATTGTTACATTCCTAGTTCATATTTTCTGCTGATGAGAAGGAAAAACAATGGCATGCTATTAATGCATACAACAACAGATGTGGAGATGAAGTCTGCCAGTGAGAAAGCTGATAGCTCAGATGATGGAGGGAGTGAGAAGGGCAAGGAGTCAGATTCAGGAGAAGAGAGTTCAGGTGAGGAAGGGAGCAAGAAGGGTAGTGACACTGAAGTCAAATCTGTCAGCGAGAAGGGAACATCATCAGGAGATGAAAGAGATTCTCCAAGACCTGCAGATAGTTCCTCAGAGGAAGAAAAGGGATCAGACCAGGAGAAAAGTCCCAAAAAAACTCAGTCTGGGAGTGAGGATGAAGATGAGAGAAGTCCAAAGGGCACTCCAGATAAATCCCCAAAGGCCAGACATGATGACCGCAAATGGCAGGTGATGGACAAGAAAGATTCATCAGATGAAGAGTTCACTCAGAAGATAAAAATGTCTTACATAAGCTCTGAAGATGAAAAGAGTGAACAAGAAGCAAAAGATGAAGAACCTAGTAAGAAAGAAGAAACTGGCTCAGACAAGGACGATAAAGAAAAAGGTATCACTTACAAATTCATGAAATTCAATTAACATTGCAATATCACTTGGCTATAGGTATTGTCCAATTAAATGATGTTTTGATGGCCTTTTCATTTGTGTGAACAGATGGAGAGATGGAGGAAGCTCTTTTTGGTGATGCAAAAGATATCAGTTCTGAAGAAGAGAAAGAGGAAGATGCCAAAGGGGAAGCTCAGGGAGAGGAAGCTGAACAGGAAGAGGAGGAGGAGACCACTGAAGCTCGCATCAATGTTGAGATTCCAAAAATCTCCACAGATCTAGGGCGAGAACTTTTTTTTGTCCGTCTACCCAATTTCTTGTCAGTAGAACCAAGGACATATGATCATGAGACATATGAAGATGAGATTGATGATGAAGAAACCTTGGATGAAGAGGGAAGGGCACGGTGAGTCCAGTTATTTCATGTAAAAAGCCATACAATAATTTTTTTAAGAAATCACAGATTGATGATAAAGGCTCGTGTAAAAGAGAGATTCTACCATTAGAGGCAAACATAAATTCTGATATCTTGGATATAGAATGTGCAACTAGGAGACTATTAAGAAAAGAAATTACTTTCATTCTGATTTGACATCTTTTTGTGGTGTTGACTCCTTTCTACCATCCTTGCTTGCTTGCTAGGGACAATTGATTTTATTCGCAGCTCCTAAGATTCTTTAATAAATAATAAATAATGAGTGTGATTAGTGAAGACATTTCTGGTTTAGCAAGATCCTGTGGCCAGGGGAACTAGTTGAAGAGAATTATCTTGGGATACACAGGTATAGGTATCCTATGTTTGGCTGGTAATGACATCTGGTTGGCATAACACTCCAACTGATCTATGAAAAACCAATTACTTTTCTGAGATATATTCACATATATTGGGAGAGAGAAACATTAATCACCTACTCTTAATCCCTCCCTCTGCCTTGACATACCTGTTTTTCTTATCTGTATTTCCTCATCTCATGAAGATATGAGCAATGAGACACTGTTTCCCTTCTGTGTGTTTGTAAAAGATCGATTATGTTAACCTGGATGCTGCAATGGCTGATGTGGCAGATATTTGTTAATGCTTTCCATTTCTGTCTCTGCCAGAAGTAGATACAACTTCAGTCCCATCATTTTCTTGCATCAATTGAATGTGCATTGCCTTGTATCAGGCTGAAACTGAAGGTGGAGAACACAATACGGTGGCGTTTGGAATTTGACAAGGAGGGCAATGCCATCAAGGAAAGTAATGCACGTCTTGTGCGTTGGTCAGATGGTTCCCTGTCTCTTCACCTTGGCAGTGAAATATTTGATGTCTACAAGCAACCCCTCCAGGTTTGTTAGCTTTCCTGCCCTACCCTATCTGTTGGTTGCCTATGTTCTTGTTATATTCTTTTTTTCTGACAGGGTGACCACAATCACCTGTATGTGAGACAAGGCACTGGTCTTCAGGGTCAGGCTGTGTTCAAAGAGAAATTATCAATGAGGCCACATTCCACTGAATCTTTCACCCATCGGAAGATGACTCGTTCCCTTGCTGATCGCTCAGCCAAGACCCAGAGGGTTAAAGTTCTCAGTCAGGTTGGCTCCAACCCTGAAGCCAACCGAGAGGATCTCATTAAGGTAAGACTTTGAACATTTACCCATCTATCAGTAGAAATGGGAAGTCCAATCAAAATGTGGAAAGTGTGGAAAGGAAAGTTTTGTTTATCATTACTCTGCAAGTGGTTTAGTGAAGGTTACATGATAATTTGTGTGGATCCAATAGTCTAAGTAATAAATAAGGCATGGGAATCATTCCATGGAGGGAAAAAAAAATTGTTTAGTAGAAATGCTATGAAGAGAAAAATTTATTTTTGTTATCTTTTGCTGATATGTTCTCTGTTGGAGCTATCATAGCACTGCTGTGATGACTTTAAAGCCATATTACATGCCTCTCTCTTGTTTTTTTTTTTTTACCTCCTTGAAAAGTCTTTTACCTTTATTGACTGGATGTTTTGTAACTAAAATATTATTAGTTATTAAAATTTAATATACTCTGCAAAAAAAAAACAAGCATGACCAAGGAGTTAACCAATCTTGATTAAATTTGGTACCCAAGCTTTTACTAGTATACTATGAAATCTGTTAGAGTTCCAAGTGTGTGTGGGATTAATATTAATGGAAAATCTTGCCAATTAATCAAGTTTCAGTTGTGGCTATGGGATCATACTAATCACCCAAAACTGTTACCTAGAAGGCTTTTATTGATGAAATGTGACATGAAAACTCCTGAAGATGTGCAGAAAAATCAAACAAAATATCAAGTTCATTAGATGAGGCAATGCTGAGAAAATTGGCTAAATGTCAGGGGAATTGAGGAAGAGGGTGGTTCCATTGAAGGTGTCAGTTTCCTTTCTCTGCACCTCAAGCCACTTCACTGTTGTTGAGTGTCTTAACTGTGAGGCAGTGCCAAGATGAGATATCTGGAAGCAAATCCAACAAGTTTTTAGGGTGTTTGATCCATGGAGGGTAATCAGGAGGCTTACCATGCAGCAATTTGATGCATGCATCAGCCTGATGCATGAAGCTGATACGTGCATCTTAATTCCTCTGGCATCAATAAAGTTTTCTCTGCATTGCCTCATCTCACAATCTTGCAAAACTTTGATCAATTTTTCTGTATATAATTAGGAGTTTTACTGGCATGTTTCATCAGTAAAAGCCTTCTAGGCAATAGTTTTGGGTAATTAGTATGACCCCATAGCCGTTATTGAAATGTGATTCATTGGCAAGTTTTCTCCATTTTTATTAATACCACACACTTGAAACTCTAATTGATTTCATAGTAAGCTAGTACAAACTGTGTACCAAGTTTCACCAAGATCACTCAATTCCATCTTGGTTTTGATTTTTTTTGCCAATGAGTATATTTAAGATTGGGCTCATGTTTTACCCAACTGTCATGGAATTAGAAAGAGGAGGTGAAGCTCAGAGCAACAATGAAGAGAGAGAATCGTCAACGTCGAACACGAGAGCGAGGCCCAGGGCGTGGTCTTTCCTCAGCATATCTCGATGGGGAGAGGGAAGATTCTGATGATGGGAATGGTGTTTCTTTAGCTGCTATCAAAAACAGCTATAAGAAGGGTGTTCGAGGTCAATTATTGCATACTTTCATTTACTCGTTACTTTGTTCTTTCCTATGTGTTTTTCAACTCTGATTTTTATTTCATTTTTATTTTTTTAGAAGGCAGAATGCCAATCTACTCTTCAGAGGAAGACGAAAGTGACATTGAGGAAGGCAAAAGGCCTCTACGTAAACATCGAGTGCGGGAAAGCGAGAGCTCTGAGGAGGAAGAAGGCGGAAAGACTGAAGAACAGAAATCGCCCTCCAATAAAAGTGGTTCTGGAAGTGGCAGTGGATCTGGATCAAGGAGTGGAAGCACTAGTGGGAGTGGCAGTGACAGTCACAGTGACAGTGACTGAAACTGGAATGTGTGTGATTTTCCTTCTTTTTTTTTCCTGGGATTTTGAGATGTTTGTAAAGTTTCATGCTGTTATTTGAATGAATATGCTCAAAACAGATGAAGCACATTGTCTTTGGCATTTGGCTCAAGCATATAGATAGTCTTCACATGACATCATCTTGATAAGCCTAGACACAGAGAGTGAGAGAAATGGAGGTTGTGATGCGGCATAATCATGATATCACTGCCCCTGCCCAAGAGGGGAAGGGATTTCCACAGCATCTCTTGACACGAGTCCTCGTTGCGTCCCCGATCTGCATAAAAGCCATCTTGTGTCAACTTGAAGTAATAATTCCATTCGTTGTCCTTTGCGGAAGCTTAGATGCCCTCGTTCAGTCGCCTGCTGATTCCGACATGCTCGCAGGATTGTGCGACTCCTATTTTAGGAAATAACATGGACATGTGACGGTGAAGGTGTGTCTAAATGTGTGCTGAGTACCATTCTTCCACAATTCAAAATCTTTTTAGTCTGGGTCAGCAAGTCAGCCAACTCCCTACCTATCCAATTTCCAGACAGCAGCTCTCCTCCTTCAAAACTCAGTCATTTCTGATGTATGTAAATTGCAGCTGACATTTTGTTCTCTGAGTGATAGCTCGATCAAGGCATTTTATTACATGTTGATGTGTGTCCCATGTATCTCCAGGAATTTTTTAATCAGTGCTAAGATTCTTAGTAGAGAAAGACTTCTGGCTTTACAGCATTAAACTTGAACAACCAAGTCAACTGAAAATGGTATCAAAAAGCCTAGGCCTACCTTTGATTCATGTTGCCATTCAGTTGAGAATGAAATTGATTCTGGGGATTGAGAATGGGGATTGCAGAACCAGATGGTGAAGCAACTGATGCTGGACGTGACAGGCGTGGTGCACTTCCCCCTGACACAGAGCTACTGCAGCTGCTAATGTCCATGGGACTGGGAGATTCAGGAATGCGCTCCCGGTCCCGAGATATACGGGCGCTCACTGGCCTTGGGATCTTGCTCTTGTTGGGCAGGGCACCTGCATTGTTATTCTTATTTCCACTCCACAATTCCCATTTCCGGCGGAGACGACTAAAGCTCCCTCGATCTATTGCACCATTTCCTTCTTCTCCCCCTCTGTCTCTTTCCTCCAGTGCATCATGAGAATGAGATTTACGAAGTGTCTTCCCTACTTTCTCATGCTCTGGGGTAACTGCCAACTTCTCGAGGCTCAGGTGACGTTTCAGCTCTTCTCCCATCATCTGTAATCACACAAAATAAATTAATCAAGCCTTGGTCCATACATGGAATAAAGAAGCCCTTTGGAATGTAAATTTTACCTGAAGTCTCTGATGTAAGAGTCTTGACTCATGCAGAAGGTCTAGCTGGAATGGATGAGCATCTAGCACCTTTGCGGCTCCAAGGATCTGATCATAGAGAGACCGAGCAGGTCCATTGGACAAATATAGAAAGGAGCATGGAGCATAATGTTTGTGGATTGCACTCTCCCGTGTTCTCAGGTATGAAAGCCATGATGTCAGACTTCCAATGCTGCAAGAAACCCAGTGTGACTTCATGGTGTGGTCTGATCACTCTGTGATTCTTGAAAAGATAAGACTTACTTGAGAAGACCACAGATAAATGCATTGAACTTGAGTGGACCCTCCACAAGATGCTCATCTGTGTTTAGGTGAAGTACCAGGTCCTGCAATGCCTTGGTACAGAGCCCTGTTCACAAATAGGATTTAACTTCAAGAATTGCTCCAAACTAAGGCATTACTACATGCATCAAAGAAAGAATGTTGAAGGAACAGAGTGTTACCTGCTTGAGAGGTGGTCTCAACCACACGCCAGACTGAATTCTGGACTGGTCCAAACAGTGTGTTGATTTTGGGAAAGAGGCCATCACTCAGAATGGCATAGAGAGTAGGGCTTAGCTCTTCTAATACCCAGTTGTGCAGTGAGTTCAACTCTTGCCACTCACAGCATGTGAAGCTCTCCACTGCCTTCCTCATGTTCCTCACCAGGTCTGTCATTGGAGAGGCCAAGAATTTCCATGAACACTTCTTGCAAGGCAATGTACATAGCCACTTAAATGCTGTCAGACCTTGCAGGTGACGAATGCCAGCTGGAGTCGATGTTGGAGAATGTACCATGCAGAAGCTCCATTCATTTCTCATTGGAGTATTGGGCAGAGAGAAGCCAGTTGATGCCACTCTTGGTAGACGACATTCCTGATTTTTAATATAATAAAATGTAAATATTATATATTTCTATCATTTAATTATTTATTATATTTTTTTAATGTAAATATTTGATAAGGTTTGAAGAAAAAGAAAATTTGTGCTGTGTTGCAGTTGGTCTTTTGACCTCACTTTTTCAAAACCTGATAAGCCCTGTTCTAATTCTTTTGAAGCCCTGAAGCCTCAGAACTAGGTGCAAGGATAATTTAAGTTTGTTGAAACTGAGTGTGACAGCAGCAAGACGAAAATTGCATCACTAAACAATAATGCTAAAATAGATGAATGGGAGAGTGATGAACATTTTAATGAATAACAAATCGATAACTGTTTGACAAAGTGGCTAAAGCTTGAAAATGGCTGGCAGTTTTGAGTTTTGGTCTATGAGACTTAGACTGACTAAATTGGAGTTTGCTTTCTTAATTTGCACTGTATTGGATGCACGCTGTAACAGTGGCTCAGCAGAAGTGGACTGGGGAGAACTGATTCCTGATTGCAATGAAAAAATGCCCATTTTGTGGCCATAAAACTCAGTAGAAATAGGGGTGAGGGTGTGCAGAGATCCACATTGCAAATCAAAATCATGTTATTTAGGCTCACGTACAATAAGAAAAATGGGATTCCTTGAAGGTCATATTGGCTCCATCGTTTTGCGTGAGACCCATCATAAAGTGATTTTTAAATCAATTGAAAAGAATCCAGAAATATAGTCCAATATACCATGGAGGAAAGAATTCCAATCGAAAACAGTGACACTCACCCATCCCGCCCCCCATCCCATACCCCACTCATATCGAAGAGGGTCTCCTCTTCTGGTGTATAAAAAGTGTTTACGATTGCGGATCCTACTAGTAAGAGCGGTGAGGGAGAGAGTTGATGAGCATGCCACTGCATTTAAAATTGGGATTCGTCCAATTCGTTCGCCTCTCCTGAGTCTCTGGGGGACGCTCTGGCAAGTGAAACACCAATCTATATTAAAATTATGTGGGGGAGTCTCCCCCTTTATCCCCCGCTGCATATTTGGAATGTTCCTGTTGAGAAGGCATTCATTGCCCCTGGTTACATCGCTACTCTGATGATACAATGAACAGAGTATTAGAGTATTTCCTTTCGTGCCCTATCTTCAATCTAATTCTGCCTTCCCGTTCCAGATCGACACGGCAGCAATGAAGTACGCGAATACAAAAGCACCTCTATTCGATATATTTTTACTTTATTCTTTGTGGGTGGGTGGTTCTCTTGTCTTCGAGTGGGGTGGAGCTGGGGTCCACCCCACCCATCCCCTAAGACAAGAGAAGCAACCGCTCTATGTTTATCTATCGTGGTCATTGCAGTTGCTTCCATGTTACAGGATATCCATAATGACCGAAAAGCATTACGAATATTCATAACTAGTAATGTGACGATATTTTGCTCTGCAGATATTCTTTGTTTATGCGAACATGTGATGAGTGCCTGTCCCATCTGTGTCGATACAGTATGCCTGCAGATCCCAGCTGCACGCAAATCTATTCACTCAACTGTCGAACATCACGTTGGCTACAGTGAATCTGGATGTTAGAATCAGGGCTGTCACGATGATACGGTGATTCTTGATTGATTGCACCCCTCGCCCCCTCCTGAATGGCGCCGAATGTCATCCAACTCGGCGACATCAGCTGTCTCAAAGTAACTGCCCCTGTATAAATCCGAGGCTGAAGTGGGAATTAAGTCATTCCCGCTTCCGCCACAGTAGAAGGGAAAGCGATCGATCGGAAGTCACTGTAGTTTTGAGGAGGAACGAAAACGTTCTCGGATGAAATTTTTAAGCCTTGAGGTGAATCCAGCACGATCCGTAGCGCCTATTGCGTAACAAGCAGATGGAGGAGTAAAAAAGAAAAGAACCTGTTATTTGCTCCATCTTGCCAGCGCTGAAGTGACTTCCGTCATCTCGGCGCCTTCCTCCTTTCCTCACTCGTTTTCCCAACTCGGTGCAGCCCTATCATCACGAGCGTGCACCCGCAAATATATTTTGGCGCTTTCCTTCTCTGCCCGCAAAAGCCTCACTAAGTCGAGTAGAACCAACGATGCTGCGGCCCAAGTATTGTGACGGCCTCAATTACAATTAATATTCTGCAATACCCTTGTAGGAAATTGAGCAACTGACGTTTTGACGGCTTCTTCTGAGGGAGTGGGGTGATTGAAACGAATGAACCCAGCTAAGCCAAATCGATGGAGCTGTCAGCAGCGATCGGTAGTCAGCGGAATTTAAGGCCATAGCCTCAACTTTTGCCGAAGAATCGTTCCTTGGAGTCAATTGAAAGCATAAGAAAGACAGAGGAATTGGATTTTCTAGATGTTCTCATACAAGGGGGAACATTTTGACCAAAATTGCAGGATGTTAGACCTCCGTCCGATATCGGAGGAAAGATTCATTTGTGAGGAAGGACATTCATGACACTATTAGGTTCAAGCTACAAGTCTTTTAAATGAAAACGGGGATGGCAGTGAATTTCGTTTCAGGATGGAACAATTTTTCTTATGAAATGAGCATCCTTCATCAATTTTATTCTCAGTTTCGTATCCCTAACTTTCTCAACATCGATTTTCGGAAGAAAAAAAAACTCAACATCGTTACATCCCTATTCATAGCATAACTTTACATGCCGATTTGGAACAATTCCCACCAGAATGACGTCAATTTCGGATTAATCTAAACGCTGTTAGGCGCTCGAGTTCGGCATTATGGTTCCAAGTCGACTCTATTTCAGTCACTGAATTCTGTTCGGCACGATTCACAATCGGCTGTATGCCCGTGAGTGAAAAACGTTGGATCTGTTCCAATTCGAGGCGATTCGTATTCAATACCAGCTGCCGTTATTCACCTTTCGAGACTTTTAAGCCATATCCGTTCGAGAGAGTCCAATTTGGCGTGGTTCCTAGTTTCACGATTTTGGTTTAAGTCATTTCATCTGATCACATGCAGTTCAGGTTCTGTGCCGTTCGTTCTGTTTCTGCAGCCCATCCAACGTTAATATTTCACTTTCGCTCATAATTCATCCTTCATCTTAAAGGTAAGACGGTTCAGATGTATTTTCGTCTCGTCGACGAAAATAAAGAAAACGAAACGGCATCCAACCCTTCCCTCTCACCTTGCAAGTGATGGAGTGATTCATGTTGGCAAAGCTGACGCTCTTGCGTCTTCGATGGCATCCGCAATCACAGCTCTGTTGAGACGCGTCGTCCTCGCTGCCTTCGAGGATGTTCCCCTCGGAGTGAAACCGTCTCTCCAGGGTCTCCGTCACGCCCATCATCTCCGTGGCTTTCTGCCGGAGGTCGAGGATCTTGGGTCGTGGAGTGTGCTCCACCCGGTCGCCCTTTCGATCCGTAACGTCATCCACGCACATGCTTTCTCCGGCCAGTTTGAGTCTGCTGTCCAAGACGAAGGATTCCCTATGGCTGCGACAGATGAACGAAGAGCGTCGAGAATCGTCTTCGCATCCCGACGGAGTCTTCCTCAGGATCCCCTTCGGTCGTCCTCCCGGATCCACACGATCCGCTTCCTCGGGTGTCTTCTGCAAGACGGCTGCATCACAGCTACGCGGTCGTGTTTTGCGGAACTTAATCTCCGGAGTGAATCTCGGCGAAGACGACTTCTCGTCTTCTTCGTCGCAGCAACCAAGGATCTCCTTGACGTCAGAGGGCAATAATACTTGGAGGCTCTTCCAGTCTTTGATTTTCGACAAGTCCCGTTTCTTGAGGACCTCGAGGTCGTCGACAGAGAGATGTTTCTTCCTTCTTGGCAGGATCTCTTCTTCTTTGGACTTCGGTAAACCTCGACCCACAAGATACACGTCTGCATCTGGATTTTTGATGAAGTCTAGGTTCGGTAGGGCGTAGCTGGGAAAGTAGACGTATACTGTTTTCTTCCCTCCGCTGATCGAGGTCTGAATACTAGTACAAGTGAGCTGAGGGGAAGAGTCCTGCATCAAGATCCCACTGCTCACGGTATCCAGGGTGCCTGGATCGTCTTTGGCAGTGTCAAATGTGGATTCTGAGATCCTGGCCGACGTCCACGCTCTCAGAAGAGATGTGGACACCCGTTTCCCCAGAACGACATCGTACAGTTTCTTCTTTTCTAGGTCAGGGAGGCTGAAGCTCTTGTCATCTTTCAAACGACACCAAGTTGTGAAGAGACGACCCCCGACGCTCTGGGTCATGGCGGTCCTCTCCTCTCGCTTTTCTTCTTGCCCTTTCATCAAAAAACAAAACGTTCATTCTCGATCGGAAGACTTTCAACGATGATTTAAAAGTATTGAAGCGAAATTAGTGATACTCACTGGATTGTCCTCGAGACTGCAAAGGAAGATCATCAAAGGCAAGAGTGTAGTGGTCTTTGTTGGCTTGACACGTGACGGTCAGGTCCCGACCCGACATGGTGCTACAATCCAAGGAATCCACGCTGAAGGCTCCTTCCCTCATCGGAGAGAACAAGGAGCCGTCCGAGATCTCTCCACCCGTTGAATCCAGTGTGAGATCCTGTAGGGAAAAGTATCTCAATTGGTGAAATTTGTCGATCGATTCAGGCCTGGGTGCACGGTTAAAGGACGAGACCTGGGTTTTTCCAGTCCGACGCCATTCTTGGAGTATGGAACTGCTCATTGAAGACATCATCTCCCCAGCCGAGTCCTTCACACGACTCATCTGTTCCAAAATACGCAAACAGTGATCGTGACGTAATGCAAGAATGAGGGCTCTAAGGAGATTTTTCCCTGAAAATAGATGAGACCTGGGAGGCATTGTCCTGAAGGAACTGAGTGAGATCATCACGGGAGAAGTCGATGAGAGCGAGCTTGGCATCCCAGTCTTCGTAAGTGACCCCGCTCGTACTCAGACTCAGTCCTCCCCCGGTGGCTGGGGATCCACCCACACCCATCCCTCCTCCCATCTGATACCTGATCCAAGACAACGGGAGTTCCATCGTGACTCTGCCCTCCTTGGCGCTGAAGGGGGGAAAAGTTTTGGGAGTCGAGAACAGACTGGCTGTAGTCGGAGCACCAGAGGAGTTCTCCATCCCCATCGCTGGCCAGGCTGTCCTCCACCTTCATCCCTCTCACTGCAGCCACTGAGCTCTCCCGTTCTGCAAAACACGTGTCATGCATGCGAACTATGTTTATTTAGAAAACTAGTAAAACGGAATCTATGGGGGGGGAATGAAGAAAAAAACAATTATGGTTGGTAAAAATCGTTGGTGTCATCAATCCAGTCCCTTCCGCGCTCGGGAAGGCATACCTTACGTGTCCGATCCCCAGCATAAATCTAAATCCTGGAGCGCAAGTGCCGGTACTTTCTTCCAGGAACTGACAGCGGCAGTTGGGCATTCAATCAATGGCTGATAAGAGCAATTCCGCCTCGGCGTGAAGGGGAACGAAGGAGGCGGATAGTGTGCACCGATGAGTGACAACGAATCGGTAGAGAGAATTCGTCACACCGACACATCGCGATCATCGAAGGTACAGATATGCATATGCCACGCCGAGGGTGGCGAAAATTCCTGCCCTCGTTGCCCCGGACGAGCGCGAGGGCAAAAAGTAGGCTAGACTATGGGGGTGGCGAGGGAGAGGGCCGACTCCGAGGTTTCTCCAGGGAACAGGAAGATGCTTTGGAGGCAAGCCAAGATGTAAGTCTAATGCATGAGAAAAAGCGGCCTCACTCACACGTTCACATTCCATTCTCACCGGTCGTCCAGGAAATCTCGCAGTAAATGCGAGGGAGAGAGGCGGTCACACTGGTACTTGCACTGGGGGAATGGAGCTTGGGGGATCCGATCGATCCCCTCAGCCCTCTCTTCCCCCTGGAATTGGAACCATCCCCCTGCGCGGTTGCCAGATCCCCGTTTCTCTTCGATCCTCCACCCATTCGACAACTCTGCTCTGTACTATTGCATGGGTGTCAGTCGAGCCATGACGTGTCGCATTAGAAACCCCTTCCCGAAAGAGCGATGAAACCCTCAACAAACGATGCGTGCTAAGAACGGGGAGCAATCTGTACCGAATGAGAAGACGGTGCGACGAGACAGCCCTGGAATGTATCTGGGAAAGGAATCGTGGCAGGATGCGTTTCATGACGTCCGAGTCCGACCTCGTTTCCACGAAACGAATCCACAACGACTTTGTGAATGTACACTGCATTACCCACCCGATTGTCTCCGGAAGACCATGTCGAGGACGATGGGGCGGAGCCGGAACAAGTAGAGATAGAGGAAAGGGATAGAGATGCAGCAGGCCGAGGCACACCACAACAGAGTTAGGGCCGATTCACACGGCGATGCGTCCGAGTTGAGATGAAAGCCAAAACGAAGGGAGAGTGAGACGGGCTGGGAATGAAGGAAATGCAGAAACATGAGTCACCCCAGCACTTCACGCACATGTGCGTTCACGCGCACGCACGCACGCACGTCAACCCTGGTCTCTTCTGATTGAGTCCGATTATTTTCGCTTCCGTCTTTGTATCCACGTCACGATGGCAGAAGCCCAGTTGAGACTCCAACGTTCTTAGAACTGAGACGAAGGGGAAATTCTTGGCAAGGGTTCTTTCGCGTTCGTTTACCGTCCGCTTCCGTCGTCGCCTACCTTTTTTTTTGCGCAATTTTGCACGCCGCCTTCTCTCCGACATACGACATGCGCTTCCCGAGTCATAGTTTGTGATCGTTGGGATTATTTTAGATTAACTTTATACGAGGTAATGGCCGAATTACGGAAATTTTGTAACGGAAGAACGGAAATGGCGGCACACCGTTGGAGCCGCTCGGACGATCGCGAGATCAGCGATATGGAATATCGGCGGAGCGATTTCCCCATCCCCCTCTACAGTATTACCTTGTCCTAGTCCCATCATTATCGTTGTTGTTGCATCTTTTTAACAACGTCACGCCCTCTTGCTGCGTTATTTACACAGTAGCCTCCTTTTGCATCAACTGGGACATCTATCCAACCCGGGTTCATCACCGAAGCGTACTGTGCACGCCACAATCGCTTCGACTGCTTCCGCAATTTCCGTCTGCGAATGGGACTGGGAAGAAAAAAAAGAGAAGACAATGTCGGAAGATGAGCGACATCTCGTCTACGAAGCGAGGAACCCCTTCCCTCCTCCTTCCCCCCGCGAGGCCAAATAAATTAAAAGCGACTTCATCCCATTTCGTCGTATTCAGGCTCCCTCGACGGTGACGAATGCTTCTCGTCATTAGGGATGCACCGACCACTAAATCATCAGCGGATTGCAGGATGTGTGAACTCTGACATTCCCACATCCTAACAAATATTGAGCAATGGAGACCGGTGAAAGGCGTCTGATAGTAACGGAAGCGCTTGGGACTCGTGAAAGTTTCATCTTCTATCGCTTTCCGTACTGCTTTCGCATTTTTTTTCTCCTCCGCTGCATCCATGCTTGTAAAGCTGGCGAAGGACGAGCATGTATGTGATGTATTAAGTGTCAGAACTGAACACTGGTATCTTTTCTATTCCGTTCATTTTTTAAGGTTCAATATTTTGTTCGCTGCTCGTAATTCTCGCAAAAACGTGTGAATCCCGGTCTTTATCCGTTATCAGTCTTCACACTCATCTGCTAACAGTAGAGGAACAAAGGAGGGGGGAATAATGCTCATGAAACGACTGCCAAGTGAAGAACCACGAGCTTACAAAGAACCACAGAAGAGCCTTGCATTGTGGAGGGGGTTTATTTTTTGTCGTCCATTGCTAATGACGAAACCGATAAGGCTAAACCGAAGTAAAGATCCTACGCTGTCGAGATTTTCTATTACGGACGGCGCTGGAAAAGGATTTAGCTTTGGGCATATAGTTCCACAGTCCATCATCGGACAAAGTGAGAACTCAAATTTGGGAAGAAACTTGCTATTATTGCGTTTCCTGCATCTTTTCTTTCTATTTTTATTTTTGGGAAACGCCTCCTCCCCCTAATTCCCCCATCCCGACGCACACCTATTTTCGCACTGGGTGAGCCTGTTTGCTCGCTTAGGTGATGACACCATAACGAGCCGTGAGCGAAGGACTCTGCCTAGCATGACTCAACGCGAGGAGCAGAAGAGGGGGAGGGGAGAGGAGGCTGGCAGCACATCGACCTCATGGCTGCAAACATGACGTCATCACAACAGTCCCGTCCCCCCACTGCCTTTTCCGAGCCTGCGGGATCGAACCTCGAGCTCTTCCTCTCATGCTGCACACCCCGTGATTGGCTCCCACTTCCAAGCCTGGCAACAACATCGTCGGCGACCTGGGACTGCTTTTGCGTACCTGGTTCGAGTCATCTGAGGCTTACGTTCCTCGCTGTCTTCCCTGAGCTTTTCGGGCGAACACCTTCGGGATCTCCGAAAGGGTTCTTCCCTTGGCACCAGGGGACTGCGAGGCCGCGTCGTCTGCTAGAGTCATCGGCCAATCGCAGGGCTTCTCCCTTGTCCTTGAAAAGCAGCTGGGTCTGTTGTGGACGTGAATGTGTACCTTCTCTTAGCTTTCTTCGTTTCAGTATCAGTTGCGCAGTTTCTAATGCCGTTTTTCGGTTGGGGATTTATATTAGGAGCGTGGGATAGGGAAAAACCAAGCTTATGGTGAGTCAAGATAAGAAACTGAACTGGGAGCTGGCAGGCCCAGGACTTAGGCGTAGATACAAAAACAGTCTCTGTCTTTGTGTCTAGGCTGGGAAACCCGGATCTCTCGGCCGGAGTTCCTGCAAAAAAAGAAAGAAAAATAATACCATTACGATATTACAATTCATTAAGGCCTAGGTTCAACGTTAGGCCACAATTAAGTTAATTTATGCATATGCTTCAGATTTATAGAATGTTAATCTCGAAAATACATGTGAACCATTCATCTGCATTCCCTGCCTACCATATATATGTAAGTTACTGCAAATTGAATAGCAAAAAATTTAGGCATAGTCCCTGAAACACGTTCATTTTTCCAAATCTGGATACATGGAATTAATTATGGTAATAATAAAGTCTATTCCAGTTTTGTCTGACAAATCGTATTGTCAGGAGAATGTGGATATTTGAAGTGAATTTGATCCCCTGCACATATGAGTTCATGTACAGGACAACTAGAGCACAACTAAACATATCATCTGGAGTATGACCATTATGTAGAAGACTTGCCCTGTACTAGTAACCTACCATAAGTATCACATACTTAACCTCTTTGGAAGAATGTGTTGAACCAATGGGCCTATGAATAGTTAATTTTACCAAAAGATTTGATAAGCCCTGACTAAATTTATGCTTTTCTGTATTGGAGGTATTTGTGATGAATATATAATTGGTTATTGCTTGATTGCCAGCAGTATACATATACCTAAAATTGATATTAGGTTCCCAGAGTAACATTGCCTTTTTAACATACCTAAGGTAGCTGTAGACTAGCAAAACTGCTGGGGAGAATGCATGGGCATTCATATGCACCTTATGCTTGCATTAATGTGGTTTTGGGGGTCTCTTTTATTCTTTCCACCTACTCATTGATCATAGGCAAAAGCTGGCAGGACTGACCCAATGGAATATGACTCCTCAGCACCAAGTATTAGTATTTTATTCGGCATCTTCTAGCTGCTTTGTAATTCATGGGGGTTAAGTATTAATATCAGCTGAGTTTGCTGCTGTTACGGTAGCCAGAAGTTGTGGCAGAAATAAAAAAAGGAAGACCTTCACAGGAGTAAGGCTCAATAATGGAACAGGCAAGGGAAGGTTGTCTTGGATATAACCATTCACCTATTATAGATAAGACTCTTTTGGCCTAAATCACTGAAAGTCAACCTTCTATAACATAAAATCAACCCATTCAGTGAGGAATGATATATTCAGAATATTTCCATGCTGACATACATTGGCTTTTACTTTTACCTTCACAATAGTGTGGTGATATCACTGTATGCTTCAACCCTTCCAGTAGTTCAGAATGCCTGCTGTATTTGGAGGACTGTGACATTGAATGTTTCTAACTCTAGATTTGGTATAAGGATACCATCTAAAATTGACATGGCTATACTGTAATACATCAGAGTTGATATGGAAGCTCAAAAAAATCTTAGCATTAGCAGATAACTGCTTGTTATCCTAGTTCATTGACCTGTTGCTGCATGACAGTGCTCCTTTATTAAAAAAATTTACATCCCCATTATAAACTTATTCCAATGGAACATGATTCTCATTGATTTTGGAAGAAAATCACACATGGTGTTCAATAGCAATTTAAAATGTCTTATGATCCTAAATATCATTGAAAGCCATATCCACAAATGTGGACCTGATGCATCTTGGGGTAAACAATGCAACAAGGTTCATGGACTGGAAAGATGTTGGTTTTGCAGCAATGAGGTGAACACTATTGATGCTTGCAAGCCACTGCTGCAATGCAGCTTTCAAAACCCTCTGTAATTCTGCAACAGTCTATCATGATGATATCACACTATTTTGGCATTCTTATAATTGAATGATATCCTTCAGCATCTCAAAATAGATGTGACTCTTGACTGAAGGTGCATTTTGTTATGATATTCAGTTCTCCTTGACCTTTCAGTATCCGTATCAGCTTATTTTTGCATATAAAGTGGTGGACACTATGACAGCCAGGAAACATGGATAAGGAATACATAAGGAACAAGCCACAACAAAAGAAACAAGGCAGAACTAGGATTAAAGAACAAAACATGAGCAAAAACAAGGAAATGGTGAGAAAAACAGAATGTATAGGGTTTTGGATATGGAAGAAAAGAGCATATTGGATTGGGAAAATAAAAGTTAAGGGGACACTGGTGATTAGGGACAAATGACATATGTCCAAGAGTATATCAGGAGTGAGGTCAGGAAAAATTATTGGAGGAAATGCTCTTTTAAGAGTTATTTTGCAATATTTGGGGCTGTTTCAACAACTGAATTTTAAATTGACCATCTGAATTAGAGTATGAAGTCCTCTGTCTCAGGGCTTTCACAATTACTTTATTTCCATTTTAAAATATATTCTCAGCAGACCTTGCCTCAGCATAAGTGTCTACCAAGTGGTAAGGTACAAGTAAAACTTGATAAGTTCAGAGTAAGACTATGATAGCACCTGTGATAGATCCTAGACTAGTCCTAGTGTTTGTCATATATGAAGGATGTATTGAAGCACACATTCTTTTGTGTATTTCCCAAGATGGTGCTCCATAAGGAATCCGAGAGCTTTGGTGCTGTGAACAATGGACATCAAATATTTATGTGGTAGCTCATGCATCAGCTGTTTGTGAACCAGAGCTAAAAACCTGAGAAATTGTAATCTATTATGGCCTGGTGATCATACATCAAGAAATGGATCTTGCTCGTTGTTTGAATTAGAATAGAGTGAAATTTTCTATGCCTAATTTCAATAAGAAAAAAACATTTTGAGCAAAGCTGGAGCTGGGATTTTGCTCCAGTAACAAGGAAAAATGGAGGGCAATGAAAGCCTAGAAAGTTCCCCAAGTCATAGCCTTCACCAGAATGGTGATGTTGGGAACAGTCGACAAAGGAAGTTACGAGTTGCTTTCTTGAATGGGAACATGGTCAGTTTTGCTATCTAGCCTCTCTTTCTTAATTGGAAATCACTGACTAAGTGGTTGAATAGGTTTGATGAAGAATTCACATCTCTTGGTTTTGCAGCAAACATACAGAGCATTAAATGAGGATGAACCAGGAGGCCTGATTAATCGGAAGCTTCCTAAAGAGCTTCTCTTGAGGTAAGTCAAAGATGACTTGTTTGTTTTGGATGTTTTGTGCAGCACTCTGGATTAGTATAAATTAGTTTTGGTGTGGTACCATCAGGGTTTTCTCCTTTCTTGATGTGGTGACGTTATGCCGCTGTGCTCGAGTTTGCAAATACTGGAATCTGCTTGCTCTTGATGGCTCCAATTGGCAGAAAGTGGACCTCTTTGACTTCCAGACTGATGTTGAGGTGTGACAGGCTACAATGGCATTGCATAAATGTTTATCAATGTGCTTTGCGACATAAAAGAAAAGTTTCATTATTGTAGGGAGTAGTTGTGGTGAGGATAGCAGAAAGGTGTGGAGGATTCTTGAAGCAGCTAAGCCTTCGAGGCTGCCAGAGTGTCCAAGATGAAGCCCTTGAGACCTTTGCCAATACGTGCAACAATATTGAAGATCTCAACCTCAATCACTGCAAGAAGATTACAAACAAGTATGATCAGATCTGTTTAACACCGTTTCATGTTTGTCTGAGTTGTTGAGAATTTTGTCAGCATCAATTGATTTCTGTGATTGTATTGTATTGCTGCAAGGGAATACCACTTATTGTTCCCTTACAGAACATGCGTGGCTTTGAGCAAGGGTTGCCCCAAGCTTCAACGACTTGGTTTGGACTCATGCCTCATGGTGACTGACGAAGGACTGAAAGCTCTTGCTGATGGTTGCAAGAACCTTATGCAGCTCAATATATCGTGGTGCATTGCCATCTCAGAGAATGGTCATCTATCCTTTCACTATCCCTGACTGCCAGTTGGTGAGAGTGAGGTTGAGTCAACCTTGTTACTTCATGCAGGGATCGAGGCCCTTGCTCGAGGATGCCGGCGACTCACACACTTCACGGCCAAGGGATTAGAATTCCTCACTGACAATTCAGTCTCTGTTCTTGCCAAACACTGTCCTCTTCTCGAAGTCATCGACCTACACTCCTGTTCTGTATGGCATTCATCTTTCAATTGTTTGATTCGGTTCATATGCGTGGCCCGTATTACTAATATGTCCATCTTGCCCTGTGTTTGCTGTTAGAATCTGAGTGATCGTGCAGTGCAGGCACTTGGGGAACACTGTGGAAATCTGAGGCGCATCTGTGTGTCAGGTTGTCTGCATCTCACAGACGTATCTCTTGTGTCTATTGGTCAAGGTTGCCCCTACCTTTCCACATTGGAAGTGGCAGACTGCAAACAGTTCACTGATGCTGGGTTCCAGGCTCTTGCCCGAGTGAGTTTTGTCTTCTGAGGGGTGATGAAATCTCAGAGTCCAGTCCTAATTGGCACAAAATTACAGAGTTGTCACTTGTTGGAGAACTTGGACCTGGAAGATTGCAACCTGATCACGGATGCCACTCTGCATCACTTGGCCCTTGGTTGTCCTAGATTGGAGAAACTCAGTTTGTCCCACTGTCGCAAGATCACTGATGATGGAATCCGAGCTCTGGGATTAGCTCCGTGCTCTGCCGAGCATCTGGTTGTCCTTGAATTAGACAATTGTCTCGCCCTCACAGATTCCAGCCTTGAGCATTTGCTTCAGTGCCACAATCTTCAGCGCATCGACCTTTATGACTGTCCCTTCATCACTGCCCAGGGCATTCAACGCCTCAAGGTACTTCACCTTCCATTAGTACTCAAGGTTGGGTTTCAAATTGACAGGTTGTGACTGAAATCTCAATGCTTCAATTCCAGAATCATCTCCCGAGCATCAAAGTGCATGCATATTTTCCCCCGATGACCCCCCCACCGACAGTGGGTGGGTCTAGGCAGAGATACTGTCGATGCTGTGTTCTCTTATGATCCGGTGTGTTTCTATCTACTCATATGAAAAAGTTGCATCTGGCATCTGAGAGGTGCCATGGTCAGAAACGAAAGTGGGTTGTCCTAAGGGGATTGGGACATACACAAACACTCATCCTGTGATACAAAGAAACGAGTGAGAAATCACGACGAGTGAGAAATCACCAACGCGTGCTTTGATTGACTAGATCAAGCGATATGACTGATTGGTTGCAATGGATTGGATTCTCTTCTATTCTATTTGCATATGCTCCATGGATTTCAATGTCCTCAGAATATACCTGTCAAATGGCTTGTGTAACTGGTCTACAAGTTTTTTTTTGTTATTGTATAGTTCCATTGGTGAATTTTCTTATTGCTACCCATGAGGCTGTATCATCCCTGTCTGCTCTGTACAAGACACATAAGCCTACACTGCCTGAAGTTTTTGCTTCATGGCATTACAGATACAAATATGAGCAATGGAAAAAGAAGATAGGAAAAAGGTACATGTATATTTCAAAAACTGTCTTATATTGTCAATAGACTCAACACCACCAATTCTTTTTTACTTTTTGTAATTTCTCCTGTTTTATTCTTAGTGTAATTCTGCCCCCCCCCCCCCCCCCTCCCCCCCACTGAAGTCTTAACAAAGAAGCTTTGAGATTTTGTCAAACATTTGATTTGAGACTTGGATAATTCCTAACATTTGTCCAATTTTATATGCATTTGCAGTACAACTGCAAATACATAAAAAATTGGAAGTAAAATAAAATAAATTGGGGTGTTTGAAAAGCTTCTGACCTGAAGCACTTCCAGTTGTTTTACACCGTCCTTACTTTTCTTATGGGAAGACAGATGTATTTGATGGTGACTGACAAATTCTCATCTTATTTTTCTGTAATGGACAGCTTCTGTGGATTAACTTTTTTCAGTGTTCTACCAAAGGGTCCACTGAAGGGGGTATTAAAACTGAGACCAATGCTGTGATGAATTCTTTATCCTTGAAGGAGTTGATCTCCTAGCAGATCTTTCAGCAGCCGAGAGGATATCATCCTACTGACCCACATCTAAAAGATCGACCAAGGTGAAATTATGCCAGTCGCCATCAAAGACATCTTTCTTCCCAAAATGAAAGTATGAATAGCGTATTATAACTGGAAGTGGCTCGACCCAAACTTTTTGAATGCTCCTCCTATTATTTATTTATTAAAAAAATAGTTCAATGGGAAAGTGTTATTAGAATATAACATCTGGGACCAGGTTTGGTGGGATGAGGCAATGTACTTTTTCCTGCACATGAGACCCTCAAAACCACTACTACACATCAGATGAAACCAATAAGGAATTGGTGTATTGGTTGTGCTAGCCAAGTTGATCCTCAGGCATGTAAGTCTCTCCTTAAGCCTGACCCTTGGCCTTCATGGTCGGTGGGAATGAATCGCAAGTGTCGAAACACAGGGTCACAATGGCAAGGGAAGAAGAAGGGATCCATTAACCCAATCAAAAGTGCAATCTTCTCAGGCCTCCATAGTCATAATGAATGGGAGGGCGACTTTGACTCCACCCCTTGGCCTTACTCGCTTTCACCCCGATGGACGGTGAAGGTCGAGCGAGAGTCTAACAGAAGTGGAAACTATGAAGTGTTCTTTCAAACTTCCTACATTTTTCATTGATGCCAAGATTGCAGTTGCTCACTACATAAACATGATGCAGAAAATAGTAGCATTCGAAATCCCTAAGCCTTTTGCGCGGCGTCTGATGGAAGCGGACGATGCTAGCGAATTAAGTCGTTAATTCCAACAGCGGACGAAAGCGACGTCATCGTGGATTCAGCAACAGACAACGAGAGCGACGCGAAGCCTCCCTGGCTCGACCTCGCGAGCTACGTTGGAGCTATGGCTCCTCTGTGCCACCCTATCGTCGCTCCGTCTCCGACAGCCGTATGGGACTCGAGCTCCCTCTCCTTCGTCCCCCTTTTCGTATCTTCTATGGACCCTGATTTTGTACTAAATGGATTTAGGTGGGGACCTTTTACTCTTTCCTTCGATTTCCTCCTCATAGGTGACCTGTTTTCCCGTATAACTAAGACCTTCCAACTTAATTGAAAATCTTACTTTTTTCAAGGTCTGGACTCCCACAACCGAACTACAAGAGCTAACCATAATAAATAATTGAATGAACAATCGTTAACTCCACACTTTGTGCTTGTTTTCTTTTTGTTCATTTTTATTAGTGAATGCCGAACTCGGAGCGTTCTCGGTCCCGTCAAAGTCCAACATCGAAGAAAACGGATTCGTAAAAACGCATGTGTTCCTGCTCTTGCGATCCGAATTATGGAGTTCAATTTCGAGAATAGGATTTAAAAAAAAACAGCCGGAGGGGGTCGAAACGGCGTTGAGAACAATTAAGCCCGCCGGAAGACTCGAATGAGAAAGTTGTGCCGGCTAATTATGTCATCTTTATAATCGCAAATAATTAAAAGTCTCCATTCGCTTCTTCCATTAAGTCCAAAAAAAAAAGTTTAATTCGATGGAAGGAATTTCAGATCCCCAGAGAATCTTTCCAGGGAAAAATTGCATGGAGACAGAAGAGCGCAAAAGCAGCAGAGCTTCCACGAAAACCACTTATCGACTTCGCCATTCTCGTGCGAAAATTTCAGGGTTATTGAAAATTCACGCCCCAAATGGGAGTGCACGGAAACCGGCGAACCTTAGCGTGAGAAGCGTTGAAATGCGTTGATTGCCACGCGACTGTTCTGCGACTCGTCGCCCGGTGGATTTCTGCCAACACGGTTCGTCTCGTCTCGAGGAATTCTGCCCCGAATTCTTTGCGAAAAGTTTTTTCGCTCCGTATGGGGCGTGACTTCCGAATGACCCCGTACGTTTCGCGAGAATCTTTCGGGCTTCGGGTTCGCTCGGTCCGAGTTTCCACGGTTCTCGTGACAAGGCATTATATATTTTAAAGGATTCGATCGGAAAGGAAGGCGTCACACGCCTTTCCTCGGTGAGGATTTCCCACTCTTTCCGAGAAATTTCTCGGCGAAAGATTCGAAAGGCTGCGCTCCTCGCATCCGGACGGATCCGGGACTGGGGGATTTCTTTCCTCTGCCGAGTTTCGGGGGATGAGATCTGCTTTTTCGTTCCCAAAATCTTGGGCTCTCTATTCGGTCGGAGCCCGGAGAACGAGACCGAGAACAATTGCTCGGTCCCAGCCTCGACGGGATTTGAATCCAGAGGCGACCGCTCGTGGGTCGTGCGAACCAGCGCGAGCTTTCCAAATTTCGCCCCAATTTACCGGGAACCATGGACTCCGATCGTTTAACTCGGACGAGTCTTGCCACAAGCTAAGATAGTTTACGTCAAATTGACGTAATTTAACTTGCCTCTCTGGATGCTTCTCTGCGATACGCTCTTATTTGTTTTGCAAGTGGCACCGCCATTTTCCTTCGAGTTTTCGTTCGAACGTAATAAAAGTTCCATTCCAAACGTGGCTCTCGAACGGTAGAGATCGAGTGAAAAGAAAAATTGTAATGATGACAACCATCGATCGACAGAGGAGGATTCAACCAACCAAACCAGCTTTCCATGACACCCACGAGAAAATCCATGGCTGACGGGGGGGGGGAGAGGCGAGAGTTACCATGACGTTGTATCTCCGTGAGAAGCCTGCTCACCTACTGCTCACCTGCGTCTCACCTGCCGCTCATCCCACGGGATCCCTGCGCCATTTTCTCACGGGACGCGGTGAAAGAACCGCTGCCGCTCTTATTCGCGGAGGCGAATTCACAACTTCAAATTTCTTCCTTGTTTTCTCGATTCTGGCTTCATATCATTCCTTCCCCCCCCCCCCCCCCCTTCCCCCTCCCCTCTCAAGTATTTGTTTCATGGCATTATTAAGGCGTAGCGCCATGATAAATGAAAATGTCACCTGAAATGAGCCCTCGTCGGTCGTTGCCAACAATTTTTTTTGCAACATATTTTATTGTTCCAAGAAACCGTAGAAAACCGAGAAAAATATCGCGAGATCGAGGGAAAAAAAAAAACCTAGATCCGGTCTCCATCTTTCCACTCTGTCAACGTCTAGGTATGCTGCAACTCTCTTATCTCTTTGGTGATCTTCTTCGTCGCTGAAGAGCATTGAAGAATGCAGGAAGAAATCAGAAGGAAAACAAATTTTTTGGCCTTGTCTCGACGACGGCGAAAACGAAAGGATTCTGCCAGTACCTTTAAATCCGATCCCGAGGAAGGAAGAAGCTGGGAGAGAAAACTGCTGGGAACCGACAACTTTCGTCAGTCCCTCCAAATTTCATCCGAAATGGAGCAAATTTCCCACCATCATTAAAAGTTTGCCACTCGAACATCGATGTTTCCTTTCGAGCGTCAATGGTCCATTCTTTGATCCTGAAGAGAAGCGAAGAATCGGAGATAATAAAAAAAAAGAATAAATAAGGAATTCCGTGCTGGGATTCGAACGTGAATCTTACAATTCTGCGATTAACGCGCTGCCTTTCGGCTATGGAACCGAGAGATCGGCTCGTCTGAAAAACTGGCTTTTTCAATCCATCCATGGATGGACGAGTCCAACGCGTCATCGAGGGGAGGTCTGGTTGAAAAGAGGGGAAGGAGGGGGGACCTGGGTCTCAAGGTCAAACGGAGGTGAATGGGGCCACATCCGTGACGTCAGGGGGTTCCGTCTAAAAGGAGAAATCTCACCTACTGCTGCTTTGTTCGAACCCGGAAAAAAGTGGCAGTTCAAGGTCGAATTCGGTGACGTCATGCCCCACCCGGCCTTCCCTCCGTTCATCCACCCCGTGGACTCTCCCGGCATGCGATCACCCCCGATATCCCCGAGTATCGGAGAATGGACTCGTCCGTTAGAAGAAATTCGTAGCAGCGAACGACAGGGATGCGCTCACCTCAGTCTCCGCATTTTTTATTTTCGGCTTTTCCCATTATTCGTTTCACTTAATATGCGAATAGAGGAGGATGGAGCGCAGGGAAGCTAATTTTCCGCCTTCTTGCTCTCTTTCTTTCCCGTCGAATCATCCCGTCCATCAGCTTCAGCCACACTTCCAGATCGAGACTCGAACGCATGACTTCCATTCCGACTGAAACCGTTTTCTAACAGGAATACCTCTATGGGGCAGTTTCTCGTCCAGTCCCGGCCTTGGAACTTTTTATTTATTTATTTTAAAAAGGGTCATCGTCCTTTCGACTCTGGAATGGTTCTCCAATTCCGATGCCGGTAATTCCATGCGGACCGTTTCCTTCCTTCTCTCTCGCCGAGACACATTCTCCTCTATATAATGGCGTCTTTTAGGCTTCCTCGCAGTCGATATGGGAGACGATGACGTCATTTCATTGTTCTGCACCCTTCAACCGAATGAATGTCGGTGCCAAGGAGAAACCACACTTGGGAGACAGAAGGGAACGAATGTGATTTTATTTTCCATTGAATACAGATTTGGCAAAGATGCGATGGGCCTCCACTCCTGGAATGCGTCACACTGAATGACGCATTAATGATGAATAAAGAAATCAACTCCCTATCCACGACTGATTGGTACGCATTAATAAAACTTTGACTTTAATATGATTCCCAAGACAGAATTTAGTGAAATCGAGATGAACCCAGCTGAACTACATTCACACTCGCACCCTTCATGGAAACGGCCAAATTTCCATCGACTCTGAACATCACGGTTTTTTCCCCAACGGCTCCCAGTCCTGGTGTAAAGGTATTCAGAGGAGAAAAGCGAGCGGTATTAAAGTAAGGAAGAGACGGGAGAAACGAAGGAAGGGGAAAAGTGAGTGAGGTCTTCACACTTTGTCAACACGAGCCACCAGGATTACCCCCTTTCGTTTTTCCAAGAAACAGCATTTACGTAATTGAGAAAGAGGGGGGGGGAGTGGCACGGGAAGATGTAAGTAACGATCCCGCTCCTGCCGATCGAAGAAGAGTGCACGAGGATCGACACGACTCCGCCGCTGATCGCGAAAGAGACAACTAGGCGAATCAAGGTTGCCAGATCCCAATCGGCTCCATATCAGCGCCACTCCAAACAAGAAGGCGTTCCGGCCACATTCCAGGAAAGTGACGCTGGGTTCATGAGACTTGAATGTTGCAAAGCCTCACATGGTTCCTGACAAGCGGGGAGTACCGTGAAAGGCGATCTGCGCAACAGGAATTCCTCCAAGTCACACTGGGGAACGAGGGAGAAAGGGTGAGGTCACGAAGCTTAACTCTTCGAGCCTCGGGACTGGGATCGCTCCTGGCTTCCACCCTTTTCTGCATATCCAGTTGCATCGGTGGACACACGCAATTGGTCGAAAAGATGCACGGGAAAGCCTAGTGCAAGTCACCTTTGATCACACCTTTTGTGATCGATGCAGGCATCGATCTCCTTACTTAGAATACGAAGGGTGAAGGCAAATCAGACAACCATACGCAGATACGGAAACGTCTCTAGGATATCCAGGGAAGACCCTGACTGTAGTAGGTGCATGCAGAGAACACCCACGCCTTCTTCCCGTGGATCCAATCATGGTCCCCATCTTCTTTGAATTCGATGCAGGATCTTTTCAAGAATGCAGGGAGAGATTTTTTTCGACTGAATCCTTTTACGCTTCCTGCAGAGAAACAGTTTTTATCCGGACCCCCTCTGAAAGCTCATGCATTAGCCAAGAGCATAGGGGTAGAAGCATTCCAGAATGTGTATGCATAATGCAAGTATTATACGCGCGTCTGTGCGAGGGGGTGGGTGGGTGCAAACAGCTTCGAAAACTTTGTAAGGAAAGGGTGGGCGTGGTCATACAAATGTCTGTTGTCAAAACTCCATTCGGTAATCCGAGACACGCATCCGGCAAAAAGTGAGGGGCAAAATGTACCTGTTGCCACCACACCTGGAAAATTGAGGGCCCCAACCTCCCAATTTCCACGTCCGCGACCAACGGAGAGAAAATCGATACATTTGTTGGTTCTTGGTTGCGTAGATCGTAGAGACCACATGAGCTTTACGACGGTTCGGGATATTAGATTTCCTAGTAGAGCAAGCATACCCCACTCTGTATGATTGGCACGATTACGAAGCCTTACGTCACTCTATGCCTCATCTCGCCGTCTCCATGACGACTGGCTCGCGACGATTCGAGTCTGAAGCTTCCACGTCTCCAGAGGTGGCTGGACCTCTACCGAGAAGCTCGGCGAAGCGGAAAGGGGGAAATGAGGGCGCAGGGGGGATGAAGGGAGTTCGTTGGGTTCAAAGTGGGCGGAGGTTAAAGACTCCGGTGGATTGAGATCATCATGCGCTTTGAGAATCGCCTTGTCGGATTTTTTTTTCCTTGCGAAAAATCAGAGGAAAAAGGAAAGAAAAGATGTTTAAGGAGGATTGGGGGAGATTATCTTAGCCCAGTTTGAGATTTCTATCATTCCATGAGAAAACGACTGATAAATTCGCACATTTTCAAAACTTCACTGACCAATTCTCTGATTTCATGTCAATTCTCGAAGCCACAGCACATCGACCGAAAACCGCAGAGGTAGCAGTTCAGATGACAACGACTGTACCAGAGATGACAGAAAATACCCTAAAAAGTCTTCACAAAGCTATCCACCACAGTGGCCTTGAAACAAGGCACCTTTTATGAATCCCCGGAGTGGAGTCCGGGTCGATCCGCCAAAACACGAACCATTTCCTCACAGGGCGAATAGCAGCCGATCGACCGATCCATTTTTTGGTCGCACAGTTATTTTTCATCCCAATACTTTCCTTGGTAATATTTTCCTTCTAAAGGACCCCGAGCTTCATATCCCGGTTCCGGGTCTCCTTTACCCGATGGCCTCGCTCCGGAATGTGGTTCTTACTCCTCTATTGTTACTAACAGAACTAACTCCTGTGACTCGATCTCACGGGCCCTAATTGGCCCCGTGAAGGTCTACAGCTTATCTGATCGTTTTCAACTCCCATGGGCGCGGAAATTTCTATTGTCGAGTGGTCGCTTGAAGACCATTGTCACTCGTTCTTTGTGAGCAGCGAAAGCCTCTGCTGACACGGACAAAGTTTTCCAGTCCATTTTAGAGTATCCTTTGACCTAGCACGCTGAACGTGGGGATTTAGATAGTTTTTTTTTCTCACAGCAGTGTTGTCGGCTTCTTAAAGCGTTACGGTATTATACAGGGCGTCCCAGAACGAACCTCCATACAGCTGACCGAAGTGTAAAGTATGAATCAAAACTGTTAATATCAACTGCTTATTGTAAAATCAGAAATAACTACATCATGTACTTCACCATCATCACATCTACATCTGAATGAATGTTCAATTAAACTGCAATAGGACATGACAATATCATGAAATTTCAGTATAATGACTGAAAATTGACATTAAAGCTTTTGGGGGTTCACTCTGGGACACCTCGTATAAGGAAAAGATTTGAAAAAGTAGTCTTCCTCTTGTCAATTTTTTTTACGTTTCTGTCTCAAGAATGTTCTGACATGCTATCGTAATCGCTATATGGAAATTACTTTTCGATTTCCATCGAAAACAAGCATGTCAACTGACACGGTTTTCTAACGCTCTACTAACGCGCAACTAGAAATAAAGGAAAATTGCCAATCCTACCAATAAAAAATGTAAATGGCCGGTTTATCAAGAGTTGGATCAATCTCGCAGAGGTTCACGAGGTGAAAGAAACCTGCCTATCTAGTATGGGGCAAAAATCCAACCCTCGCTTACGCTGCTGTTCAGACGGATTTCACGCAATCACGTTTCGGCGAGACACGGGCATTTATTCAACAATACAAAACAAATATATTACCATGGGGGGGGGGGGGGAGAGAGTTCAAAGACCCATTGATGGTCAGAAAATCTTTCAATTTTTATATATCTATTCGCGAAAAAAAAACTCCGTTGGAAATTTTCATCTCTCACTTCCATTCCCCGGATGAAGATAGAAGGAAGAGGAAGAAACGGACTCGGCTCTTCACTCACGAACCCCTGTAACAAAAGAGATGACAAGATGCGTCAAGTCACACTCCCAACCCGACGGAGCATATGAGTATACGTGCAATATAGTGAGTGAATGACGTTAATGCGAGTAGAAATAACATGCTGAGACAGTTCAGTTGGTCTCCATTTCATTTCTCGTTCTCCACAAGAGAATCGAAGAAAAATATATATATGAGAAACGGTGGAGTGTAGAGAAACCTATTCCCTATCGTCAGACCATTTAATGTCTATGAATGTTCGATTCGCTATTAAAGAGTCCGTTCATGGCAAGAATAACGAACTCAACTTGCATCTTTTCCCAAACGCGCAGCGCTCTCTTGTCCATTTTCACAGCTAATGGGGCTTACTAGCGAGTTAACCTCCAACAAGGAAAGTGATAACGCACAGACAGGACGGAACAATGACTTGTCAAATTTCTTCCTCGACTAAAGGCCCACCGAAAAGGGAGAAGAGGACGTGAAAGTCAGAGGTGATCGGAGGCGTCCCTCTGGACGAAGAGATCGGAGCAGGAAAAAGCGGCGACATGGAGCAATTCCTCCTTTTCCCTCTCGTCTAGACTCCATTCCCTCAAATGCCCCACTCGTTCCAGATTCGGACAGAGTCGCATGATCAAGGACCATCCTTTCATCGTGACCGGGGCCTTGCTCCTCCACACGTCGCTCACGATCACCTCACGGATCCGCGGGAACCAGGACACCCCCAGTTCCTGGATGTCGACGAGGATGTCACCCGAATACGAGCAGCTCTCTACGACCAGGGAATCGAGAGAGTCCGTGTGAGCGAAGAGCGCCTCGAGAACCTCTCGTCTCTTCAACGAGGACACCGAGCGAAGGTGAAGGCGTCCGAGGCCCCGGAAACCGGGACAGGGACCAGAAGTGACGTTCAGCCTCACGTTCCACAGGCTAAGGTTCTTGAGACAAGGGCAGGCGTGAGACAGGAGACGCAGATCCAGCTCCATTCCTTTGGGAGCGAACACGGCCTCTAGGCTGACGTAATTCGATGGTGGAGCGAGTCTCCTCAACAACCTCAACACGTCCCTGGGAGGGAAGTCCGTGAAAGAAACCGTCTGAACTTCCTTCCAAAAGGGTGCTCCGTTCTCCTCGTCTTCGGGAGGTAAAGGAATGGGCTGACTCTGGATCCGACGAACCAGATTCAGAGATCTCACTTCCGGGAACGTGCGACTCGCCAGCCGCAAATTCAACGCAGAACTCTCGTCCAGCATATAATGCATGTCCCGGGCGTGAGAGAACGGTCTGACTCGGAGCCGAGTCTTGATGAGGAAAGTGGAGATCCCCCGATTAATCCCCGTCGGAAGATGATTGTCCAGATCCATCTTGACCAGAGATCGACACTGGCGATAAAGGAGGAGAAGACCTCGAGCCGTGAGTCCACTGCCGGGATATTGAATCACGACCACCTTCAACGTGGAACACACCGGGTTCAAAAGGTGGACGGGAAAAGCGTGCGTAAGGAAGAGATGAGGGATTCGCTGATGGAGAGTGAGCGACGACATCAACTTCCCCATGCCGACGGTGATGGCGTCCCAAAGGGACCGGCCCCAACCCCAACCCCAGCCGCAACCACAACCGGTCAGCTTCATCATCCCGGCGTCCGTGACGGTGTGCGACAAGGACACGTCGAGGTGTTCCAAGTGCCGACAGTTCCGCCCGATGACACCCAGAAAGTCGTCGGTGCAGAATTTCACGAGGGACAGAGACACGACGTTCTTGGCCGACGTCAACAGTTCCTTTATCATTCCGTGCTCCTTGGGCAACAAAAGACTGAAAGGCCTCGGTCTCACGCCGAGGGCAAGGGCAAGGCTTCCGTCAAAATCCCGAATCTCCAAGGATCGGACTCTCGGCCAATCGCACCGAGGCGGCCCCGGGGCGTCTGGAGAGTTCGCGTACCATACAAGGTCCTGGATGTGGCTCGGGAAACATTGATTCCACATCTGGTTGAACAGGAACTTGACATGATGAGCCGGGAGAAGTGAAAACGTCCAAGGCCACGACCCGTACAGGACATCGGGTCCTCGGCTACGGGCCTGGAGAGCAGATAGCAGAGGCTGAGGAAGGTGATCGAGGAATCCCTTCCAAAAGGAATTCTCGTTCACCAGATCCCCTTCTTCCTTGTAGGTGTCTAAAAGATGACAGAGGACGAGGTCCAGGCACTGGACGAACAAGGAACGCGGAGTCGGCATTTCCCCCCCACTTGGGCCCCGTTCACACTGTGCCAAGAATCGGAGGCGAGGAGACAGAAAGGGAGAGTAGAGGAGGGGAGAGAGAGCGGGGGGGGAGGGGGGGGAAGGCGAACGGATCGATGCCGCACAGGCTCTGGGGTACTGCGGGTAAGGCCCATGATGGTCGAAAACCTCCTCGTCGGGCCTCCCGCGGGATCACTCCGTCCGAGTTCCGACTCCTAGTCTTTCGAGATTCCTAAGCGTCTACCCCAACGGGACGACGTTAACAGGTCCTGCGCATGACTTTTTAATTAATTCTCGACCTTGTCTCATACACGCACTCCTGACAGGAGAGGGAAAAAACGGTTCTATATTTCAGGTTTCCCCATTATAGCATTCCCACTTCATCGAGCAATACAACGAAAAGAGGAGAAGGACGGATGAACAAGTCTGCAAATATGGCATGGACCAGTTGATGCAAAAACCCATGAGCCTGATAAGCAGGAATTTCAACATTCCCAACAAGGCAGGTGTGACAGATGAGGAAGATGGAGTAGGTAGATTGACACCATCCTTAACAAGAAATATGAAACAAAACAAGATTCACTCCGATTACTCACTTCTGATGCTACTAGACTTTTGGATGTGACTAGAGAAAAAGCACTTTCAGTCAGGCTTAGGAGCATTTTGTGAATAAATATATTGGGCTGTGACATCCAAGGATGGGCATTCAGGAGGCAATATCAGATATAGATAAAGGCTTATGGAAATTCTGTACCCAGTGTATAGATCTCTTTAATCAGAGGGGATGATAAGAGTCAGAACACTACCAAGAATATTTGATTCCATTTGAATCAATGGAATGCTGTGCTTCTTTATACCGCACCCTTTCTTAGCACCATCTAGAAGGGCATTCAGCTGTCATTCAAGATCACAATACAAAGCACCAAATGCAAGTGGACAACTCACTACTTGGGTCACAACTGATTGAGCCTTGTTTGAATCCTACTTTCATATTGTGAAAATGACAAGTAATTCACAAAAACTTAGGGATGAATGAGCATTAAACACACATGATGCACCCATATGTGTCATGGGCCAGGTCCATCCCTGATACACTCATGATGCATATGGGTGCATCAAGTGAATTTAGAAATTTCCCACTGCGACCACTCTCACTGTGACATCTGCATGATGACTGGTCATTTCTCCAATATTTGGCATATATCATACTAGCCCAGCCTTCCAGTTAAAGCTCGCCTTTTTCTGCAGAAAAAGTATCCTGTCTGGTGCACTCTCCTTATAAGCAGTCATGGCATTGCGAAGGAAGGGAAAACGTGGTGTTGAAGAAAGTTTGGTCAGTAATTTACTGTGTGAGAGTGACTTTGACTTTGAATACGAGTAGAATAATTCTGAATGAGTCTTCAAGTAAGGAATTGAACTCTTCGAGAGATGTTAGCAGGCATTCAGAAAATGATTCTGGTGACTCTGGTGACAGTGATGATGCAATGGCAGAGATCACAGTTCCGCCAGTGCCAGCAGAGCAAAGTGGGCTTACACATGAAGAACTGCTTCCAGAAATACCACAAAAGCTTTTAGAACCCCTAGGCTAAGAGCTAAAGTAGACACAAAATAAGCCAATCCATCAAATAATGCTTTGTTTGTAAAATAAATCATGAGTATTGTCAGAAAAGTCAGTGTATCATGGGTGCACTCAGATTCATTTTCTGGTGTGTTCAAGGGGTTAAGCACAATAATAAAAACTAGGAGGGTCCCTGATTATTACACCAAGGTACAGGCCTACACATGACCAATGAATGCAACATCTCTAGGCTTATCATGCCAAAGTCCTGACTCATCAGGAATTAAGCATGAAGATCATAGCAAAAAAAAAAAGTATCCTTTTAATCATGCTGCATTGCCATGGCTCATTGAATATGGTCTTGGGCTAACAAGTGGGAGGCCCAGGTTTGACTGACAGTAGGTGATATTCTCTTGGGTTGACAGTAGGCAAAACCTGCTTTCCCTTGGGTTCAAACATAGGCCACTCTGTGCTCCAAGGTGTGAGAGATTTGGTGCACCTCAACCACACCTACCTCATTGACCCCTGGCAACACAATGTGTAGTAATGGTAATAGTAATAAGTATCTAGAACCCAATAGACATCAAAGTTGTTGCCACATTTCCCAGTCTCATAAAAATGGAATACAGTGACAAAGGAAGGCAATTATGTCAGGCTTGTCCAATAAGGATCATCATTCCCCTCCTATTTGTTCACACACTTGTGGCACTTTTCAGTGTGTTCCCCATCCATTTAATAAATCCATTCAAGTTTCAAGAAACTGTCACGCACCTATTTCCATGGAAAAACGAATTGAACTCAGCTCCACCTCAACCATACCCCAATAATAAAATTTAATGAAATCCTACATTCTCAGGAGTCATTGTAACTTTTCTACCTCTTTTGAGCATGGAAGCAAATTTATTTGAGCTGGCACAAGCATCAAAGTGAATGCAACATATGTGGGCTTTTGTGTCCAAAAATTACCTTTACATTTTCACTTTCAATATTTTGCTTCAGTCTTCATATAAGTGTTCCTATTCAACTCAGCCAATCTTCAAATGACAAGATCACTCTTTGCCTGCCACTTATTGAAATTTTAAATATGTTGTCAGAGGCCTCTGCACAGAAAAATAAAAACCTTGATGCCACTTGGTCTCGACAAACTGCGGAAACGAAAATCATGGACATCGTAGGTGAAGAAAAACAAGGACTTAGTCTATTGGACACTAACAACAGAGGTCTTTACTTGTCCAGCCTCGATTAGGCCAGGAAAGATGATAAAATCAAATCTAAAGTTTGGTCTGAAAGACTTCAAAGAAAAACTGCGATTACTCACACAATGATGTTGTTGATGGGAATGTGAATGAGCTTGACGAAGAAGCCGATGAAGCCCATAATGGCAAATCCAATTGCAGTTGCCATAGCAATTTTCTGGAACTCTGCAAGATCAAAATGGAAAATAAGTTTCAAGATGCTAAGTTTATCGCGAACCGAGAGCTTATCTTTACGTTTCATGGTGCTAGTATTACTCACCTTTCCTGTCGGGCTTGGTGCACCTCTTGACAAGTCGAAGTGAATCCTTGGAAAACTGCTTAGCAGGCTCAACGAATACCATAATGTGATCCATGATTGATGGTGTCGGTTCCGGAAACCCAATCAGAGGAAATGAGGCACTTTAGGACAATTGTTGCCGAGAACTGAGTATAGTTTTACGCGAGGAAAATCTGCTTCGGTTGCCCAATGCCTAGAAGTCTGTAAGCCGCCATGCAAGTAACGGATCCCGATTGGCCTCCGTGGAGCCTGCGTCCCCTCCACGTGGAATGCGTCAGCGTTAGAGGTGTCTGCGGGATCAAAAGTCTCATACCCCCGACGGGCATTATACGGAATACAGTCTTGCAATCTCATCGGTTGACCCTCATGCACCTCTACATCAGTGGTGATGACCAAGAGGATCAGGCGAGCGCCTTCGATTTCTTTTCTGAATTTATCCACCGAATTGTTCGATTTTACATGCTATTGAAAATAATGAATTGCACATTATTTTAACCACCTTTTGCATGGGTTCTATATGCCTAATGGCACGTCTTTCGAGGGAGATATTCTTATCTTCCTGCATGTATCATAAATAACGTTGGTGATCTGTATTCAGCAGCAAACCGCTACAGATGAATGCATGCAACTTACTCGACAGGGGCCAATAGACGGAAAGAGGACTTTTTGTCCAGCAAACGAGAGACGGAGATAAGAGTCTAGCAGCAACCTCACCGGCTGTTGTTTGCAACAGTCACATACCAAAAAGCACCAGAGATCGTACCCATGTAACACAGAACATTGAATCAACATTGATTGGATGTGGATTGAGTGTGCGAATGTTGAAGGTTGAAGGTGAACATTGTTTCAGTGTTGATACAATGTCGTCGCATCGCATTGTGGATTCCAATTGGGGAATATTCGGATTATATTTATTAGATGTGGCATAATTGTTAACCCCTCTTAAAATGATAAAGGGTGGGACCTCTCCAATAGGTTTTCGGAGTACTATCAACCTACCACAACATGGTTTCAATGTGGAAAAAATGAGACTCCACAACTATTGAGTTGCATGCCGTTTATTATAAAGTATTTGAATAATGATTTTTTTTTTAATTCGGAAACAAATACATAAACCATTTCCAATTATCCTACGGTCATCGCGGAGACGTCTTGCATCCTCTTATGAACGTTATGTTACTAGGGTAGTGTAGTCTAGGCGCGTTCATAATGAAGTACCAAGAGCGCTCACTAGATGGTATCCATGTTCCCCTGTAGCCATCTAATGCAATTACGAATCTGTCACCTTCCAATAAAGCGTTTTCTTCCCACTTTCCTCTTTTTATTACGTAACTAATGAACACATATATTAGAGAAATGTGGCAACACATCCACGTGGAAACAACATTGAAACAATGTTTCATGGCAACATTTATAATGTTGAAACAACATTGAGGTGACACATTGATTCAATGTGAAGATGTCATTTTTGTCAACATTGTATCAACATTCCTCAAAGAGTCCCTCGTGATTGGGTTTCTCCATGGATAAAGCAGAGGTAAATTCATCAAAATGAATCGCATGACTGGTGGATGATGAACTACATATAAGAAAGAAGATAAACCCTCTTCAGTATCTATAGGTCAGTACCCACAGAGTAGTGAAAAGTTTGAGAGGATGAGTCCTTTTCAGTTCTACAAACAGCACTAAAGCCTTGTATGCCTAACTGGTTTGCAAAACGAGGATAAGTTCCCTCAGCTTCTCCCTTAGAAAATTTGTGAATGGATCACTTCAGGTTATTCTTATGTGTGCTCTACACGTCTCCAATAGCCTAGACTTCTATGCGCTCACACTAAACCTGGACATTTAATTTGTCTCAGAATCAGATTCTGCAATCAGAACATCATAATTCCACATTTCTCTAATATACAGGGTGGTTGAAAAGTAACTCCCTATTGAAAATTGCTTATAACTTTTGTAAATAGTACTGCATTTGCATGAAGCAAAATGTATTGTGATCCTTACAGTGGTAGACTTTAATTGATGATCTCTGATTTCATCTCACAATGACGAGAGCAGCCCATAATGGCCCGTCGCCTGACACTGCATGAGCGATCTCAGCTGGCCTTCCGTTACGATGTGTGGCAGTCCGTGGTACAGGTGCAGAGATGGTGGCGGAATGTTCACGGACCTCGTGCTTCAGTGGATGCCAAGACCATCAGNTGGTAGGTTGATAGTACTCCGAAAGCCTATTGGAGAGGTCCCACCCTTTATCATTTTAAGAGGGGTTAACAATTATGCCACATCTAATAAATATAATCCGTATATTCCCCAATTGGAATCCACAATGTGATGCGACGACATTGTATCGACATTGAAATAATGTTCACCTTCAACCTTCAACATTCGTACACTCAATCCACATCCAATCCATGTTGATTCAATGTTCTGTGTTACCTGGGTATGCTAGGACCGGCTCTAGGAGGAAGTTGTCGAGAAAATCTTTCCTAACTTGAGTTCGTCACGGTCACAGAGATGGCTAAGTAAAATTGCTACCACAGATGGAGAAAAGTCAGACTGAGGCAAAATAGAGAGGAGAACGTGGCGAGGTAAGGAATGAAAGGTTTTTGAGAAGTATAAGAAAAACTTCTACAGTTGGTTTGCCCATCTTTGCTGAAACCATGATTTGCCGCAAATTCGTGGACAAGAATGATGGAATTTGGAGGGTAGGTCCGGTCCGTTACTTCACCTTCGAGTATTTCGGAGACCACAGGAAACGCAAAGACAAGTCCAAATTTGCAGAGACCCTGCTTTCTGTTTGTTTATTTTATCTATTTATTTATATTTTTCGGGGCGGAACTGCCCGAGCAACTTCAGAGCGTCTCGGGCCTCTGGAATGGGCCTAACTAGCTTTAGATTTAGAGATTCTGAGAGCTAGGTTTAGAGCAGGGGTCGGGAACCTTTTTTGGTCATGTGAGCCATATTAAGATTGAGCTAAGTGATTGTTAACGTAAGATTTTCAGAACAGAAATTTCTGTTTCAGAACAGAAATTCACGAGAAATGCAAATGGCGACTGAAGATGAGGTGATCTTAGTTGCTGGGAATTATCCCTCCCTGACATTGCTCCAGCCCACATGACTCCCAACCGAATCCAGGAAATATAAAGTTATGGCTCGCCGACGCTGATTTTTCCGATGACGGAAATTTCAGTTAAGAATGGCGGATTAGGGGCAGGAACGTTGTCGATTTCGTCAGTGGGACCTTGAATGGACTTCGTTATAACCGAGGTTTCCTTATAACCGAGTTCGACTGTATGATGATTAGTGAGCTCGACCTTGGTTGAAATTCTGAACCTTCAAAACTTCCAAAATGTTATTCATGAACTGGAAAACAGCATAACTTTATGAAAAGTTGTGTAAATTATACCCTAAACGTTCAAGGGCTGCACGCGAAGCACATGGTGGTCACACAAAATACTCATGCATGACTGTATTCAGGTTGAATAAAGGTTTAAATTGAGATATTACTTACAATTGTTCTATTTGTACTTAAGCTCGTACCCCCCTGGCAAAAGGTTATGCAAGAACCTGTAGGCCTGGAAATTGCATCAAACGCTTCGAAAATTGTCATGTGGGTTGAAAATGGATCTGGTTCGTAGGAAATGAAAGCATTCTAGAAAATATTTATATTAAGGGGCTCGAATAATTTTCCCCCCAAAACTCGGGCAGTTTTCCATTTTACCCTGACCATGTTGGTAAAATGGAAATTGGGGTAAATTGGGATACAACCAACATGCAAAATCATGCCTTTTTCCAGTAAATCGGTAGGCAAGATTACGAACGCCAGAAGTCCTAAAAGCATATTCTCCATGTTTTTAGTAGTTAACAAGTTGCTGCTCTTAGTTCAACGGAGAAAGTTGGGTGTCTGCTTCTCAGTCTCTATGAACTTCCAACTGCATGTTTGTTCTTTCCATTCACTCGCGTTTCCAGTGTTGATTTTGGCATTCTATAGGTTTTGGCAGCTGCTTTGAATACACATTCTCCTTTGGAAATCGCATCAATAGCTTTCTTCATGGCATCTTCACTCCACGACTGCCGGCTTGTTTTGAGCTTATAATTTGAAGGCATTCTTGGATAGAATTATAGAATAGTTTTAAAAAGTTCATCAGTTTTGATGGTTATTTACTTAATAGTGTGGAAGTCGAGGTGAAGTATGTCATCTCGTAATCACGACGCTGCAAAACGATTTTCCGCGTAAGGGTAAAATGGGATATGTCCCATCTCATCCACATGAGAGCTATCACATTTTGCCCAGCGTCATGCCTCCATGTTGAAACAGAGACCAAAACGAAACTAAGTGACTCTGAACAAAAAAAGAATACTATGATGATAAGCAGCAACTTCATTAGGATCCCTAATTGACATGTCATCATAAACTGTTTATTTATTTATTATTTATTTATTCTTTTTTAAAGACATGTACGCTTCATTTATTGACCATTATTTTTACAGAAGACCCTACAAAAAAAGTTTTCACACCTGATCCACTGATGTTTCGCTTCCAATGAAGGTCGTCATATGCAAATGGCCTGTGATTATGCCTGCTACTCATGCACTCACTGTCGATAGATGGCAGCAATGCAGAGTCACTGAAACCTTGGTGTCCCATTTTACCTGAGTATTCCATTTTACACCACCTTCCCCTACATAGGTCCTTATTCGGTGTGTTCTAGAGTTGAGAGCGGGAGGTGAGTGAAAAAAAAGATTAACTCTGGAACTTGTAGTACTTGAAAATATGGCAATCGTGTGACAGGCTTTCGGAGTTCATGCTAATGGTACCACGAATTCATTTTAATGCCACCGAAGAACTAACTTGACTTCGAAAAGGTGTGAGGAGGTGCTTTTATTTCACAACACTAAATTCAGCATGAGAGAGGAAAGATAGTGACGCGAAAAAACCTACGGAAAAACGAAAAGAGCACACGACGTGACGATGAGATCAAACGATCGTAGCGAAAGGGACGTAGGTGAGAAATTCTTTCGTCGTGACGGGTTTCTTCAAATCGCATTCGTAGAGGTTCTCCGCTCTGCTGTTCGGGATCTGCACCACGTAGCGACGGACTCCCCTTTCTTCTTCTTTCCCCTTAAGTCCCAGACCCTGGGGATCGAAACGAAACGTTCGAGAACGAGGACCGTCTGAGAAACGAAACGGAAGACCACGAGGCCGTGCAAGCGCATCCCAGTGCAACGAGCAGTCCGAAAAGTGAGGGTGTGGCAGCACACAGGCAGTCGAAGATATCGACAAAATATCACTACCTTGAAGCCGATTGGAATAAAGTTGGATGGAGGAGGTGGGAGGGCGAGGGGCGGCTACCTGCTGGCCGTTGCCAGAGCCCGAAGAGGATTGAGCCCGAGGGCCCGTTGGGGTCGAGGGTGGGATCCCGGCGAGCATGGCCCAGAGGTTCCTCCGTTTGGAGCGGCCGGTGATCGGGGCTCCGTAGCCGGGTCGGCCCCAGAATCCCGCCCAGGTCTCGGTGTGCTTTGCGCTCCAGGCCAGGTCTTCCTCGTGTCGCTTCTGCGAAGGAATAACGGGGCGAGATCCATTTCAAATCCACTTTTTGGGATTGGAATCCCCGGTATTAGTCGAGACGAGTGCTCTGGGTATTCGCGTTTCGTTTACATTCCCCATCGATCGCACTCGCGCAGACGAAAAAAAAGCAAATGACCTTGGTTTCCAGATGCTTGGATTCTTCCTGCTCGCGGAGGGACTGTCGATAGAGGGCGGGATCGTGTTTCATGAAATCGTAGGAACCCTTTTCCTGAGATCCGACTTTCCTTTGATCGGTGATGTCCGTGGATCCCAAAGGATTCGTCAATTCCCCCGTCTTCGGATCTCGTCTCGGTCTCCCCACTTTCTTCGTCTGAAGCACGGATGCCAGGTCCTCGCTCCCCTAGACAGAGAAGGAAAAAAGAGATCAATCCTCGAGGAAACGTCGGGCAGACCTTCATCTAGGGTTCCTACCAATTACCGAGAATCAACTCTCACTTTTCCGAGTTTTCCAGCTCATTTCGTAATGGATTCTCTGACTCAAACTTTTGTTGTTTTTTTATTCACGGCATTCGCTTTCCCGATACCATCGTCAACATCCTTCTCGAATCTTCCTTTGTTTTTCCTCATTCCCTCTTTCCCGTCAATACGGAAAATATTGAAATATCTCTTAATTAAATACAAATCCCATTTCTTTTTCCCTTGAATTTTCCAACATTTTCAAACCTGAATAAACCCATCCTATTAGTCTTTTCCCTCTCTCTGTTCCACACGACGCAATTTACTCTAGTCTTTCCTTTAAAGGCAAAGCCAGGCATACCTCAGACCGATTCCGCTCCTTTTCCTCCTTCCTCCGTTTTATGGCATCGGCGATGTGCTTCTGCAACGCCTCCCGGTAACGCGTGACGCTCCACTCGTCTCGGTTGGAATCCAGCCATCCCTAAGGGGAGAGATCGCAGTCGCTTCCGTCCGAGTCCGAGAAGTCACTGAGGGCGATGGGCGGTCGAAGCCTACCAGTTTTTCGAGGAGGTCTCGGCGGTGGATGAGATACTGAGGGCGAGGTCGAGTCGGTCGAATCTCGTTCGACGAATGGGATTCGAAGGATTCCATCGTTATCGGTCGGGGAGTCTCCTCACCGGTTCCGTTCGCTGCGACGACTGAAATTCCTATAGATGACTATATGGGAAAGATGAAACTTAGAAAAAAAAAATTCCGTGGATTCACCAGTGGCGCCTTCGGTTGGAGGAGTGGACGCATACTGTGGACTCTCTTGCGGTGGAGAACTCGTGGTCGGGGGACTCGGATTCGAAAGGAAAGATCCATCCTGGTCCGTTCCTTCGTCCTTTTCCGCGTTCATCCGGGTCCGGGACTTCCTCTCGTATCGCTCCAAGTAGGAGTAATCCGTTTCGTTGTTGTACCGTATGGCGGGATCCATTCGGAGACTGGTGATGAGATTTCCAGAGACCGTTCGTCGCGGCGCTCCGTAGCCAGGCCTGCCGAATGCCGTCACGTCCTCCAGTGCGTCAAGGATCCAGAGAAACAGTCAGAAAAAAAAAACTATCCTTGAGAGAGACCGTCGAGAGAGGAAAAAGTTCCTTCTCTCTTGGTGGTGATCCTAGCCCTCTTTTCCCGTCTGTATTCAGCTGAGCGGGACCATTAATTGCATTGCACTTAGTGCATTCTGTGTGCCAACAGCAGAAGAGCTAAAATGAAAAAGGAATCTGAAATGACGAAAGCTCTCGTCCGTATGGCGAATTGTTACAGGACGATCCGTCAGTTCCTTCCGCGCTGGTAAATAAAACAGTATTGTTCTATTTTTACAACTAACTGTACCACTCACCAAACCGCCAATTTCGTTGGAGCGGGATAAAAAAGACCAGGAAAATAGTCTTACCTTGTGAAAATCCTGATCGGAGTATGACTGAGGAATTTTGCGACCGAACACGTCCAACGTCGTCATGTCCAATGATACAATATGCACGTATAGACCCCGGTGGAGATGTTATCGCGGAATACCCGAAGTCGTGAATAATTGAGAAAACAATCGAAGGATCCGGGGGTCAGTGTGCCCCCATATCAAGATATGGCTTCGGACTGACTGGAACTGGGGTCGTTTTCCCGCTTTTCTCACAAGAAAACAGAGCTTGATCGATGCTGTCTCCCTCTGTAATGACTAGCTATAAATGAGACACAGCGACCGATCACGGTCGACCGTATGGATTCACGCAAACCAGACATTGACCGAGATACCGGCAGTTGAAGTTTCCCATATCTCTCCCCTCCCGGGAAATATAACGAGACGACGATTAACGGGCAAACGGAAAATGTAATGAGATGACGATTAACGAGCGTTGCTCGTAAAACACGAAGCACATATGGTTAGCTACTCCCCCATGATTCTATCATAATTCATGAGAGGGATCGATCCGATTATGAGTATCAGGAACACGAAGTCCGGTGAGTAATTGTGATACACGCTTCAACATCCACACTTTTATTATTCTGCTGCCCAGCTGAGATCAATGACAATGAAGATGTCAAGAACATAAGGAAAAAAGAAGCATATGAATCTGGGGATTCTCTGAATCATCTCACACGTTCATCTACAGCAAATGATCCATGAAAGACAGGGAGAGGAAGTGGAAAGCCAGATGCATGCATCCAAGACAGAAGTTCAAGTTCGCCCAGATAAGGACCAATGTCACATCTTCACCAGAATCTTCTCTTTCTCAGAGAACGAGAAAGTATGGCAGGGAATTCCCTGCTGTATGTCAACCACGTGAAAGGTCAAAATTTCACACCAATAAAAGACGAAGCATGAAGGTAAATGACATCAGAGTCAGGATAAGTGATGAGGACTAGGAGGTGCCACAGAATGAGACTTGTCCTTCTTGACTACAGGTTCCTCAAAATGAGACGGGGACTCCTGCTTTACTTCATATTTCTCGATCTTAGACCGAGGCCTCATTTGCTTCACTGCGGGTTTCTCGGACACAGATTGCCGCCTTCGTTGCTTGGCTTTAGGTTCCTCAGATCGAGATGGTGGGGAATCGGCCGTTCGCTTCCTTCGCAGGCCGAGCATCCCCAACATGTCCAGCTTTTCAAGCTCCCGATCATTCACTTTCTCCTCCTTTCCATTCTCCATCCCTTTCTCTTGTTCACCATCTGAAAGAGGTATTCGATAATCAAAATGAAGTCCACGGAGACGAAATCCATGTACGCGCTCCTCTAAGTGCCACCTTCACAATCAATATATTAATCCTTTCTACTTGGATTTCGGCTCCCAGTCGGAGGAAAAATCGTCTCGAATCGTCACCTGGCCTACTTCCAGTTTTGTGACTCTCAGATTCATGAATATGCTTACTTCCTTTAGTCAATATCCCACTGTTTTACGCCAATTTTTTTGCACAAGACTCAATAACTCATTTTTGTTGTATCATATGAAATCACGGGTTCTTCAGCACACGGGCAGACAGTCATTGTCTTGTCACAACACCCATTACGAGCACAGATAGATGTTTTGGGTCAGTTAAAAATTTGGATTATCGGATCTGCATGAGTTGAGGACATTGATTCCCAGCTGCATCAATGCCCTCAAAACATTTCTAGGATTTACTTTTGATAAACCTTTATTTTGCGAATTTCAAATACAATGCACAGTGCCCAAAGCATGTTCGAAAGCAGCCAACTCCAGACTTCAACTTAACTCAACGAGTTAATATCTTAACTCTCAATTTATTCATTTGGAAACAGCACTCCTGGGGGGTGTCATTTCCCAGATTTTTGGGATAATGACATATCCTAAGGGCAAAGACTGACGTCATAAAAGGTTAAATCTAAAATCCATTTTGCAGATGGAAACTTATGTAAAGTATGGCTCTTAAATATGATTTCCTATTATATTTCTGGGCTGGCATGCATTCCTCACAAGGACCCCCAGGTCTTTCTCTTTCTCCTTTTTTTTTTGCTTCTCTGAAATGAAGGCTTCGAGAATCTGTTCATTCAAGGGTACTGATAACTGTTCTTTAATCCCCAGTTGAATCGAACTTTTTGAACACTAGTTCGAGATAAATCGGACAAAGTGGTTATGGCGTTAAGATGCAGCATTCAATTATGAATTAACTTGAAATATCTGAGACCCACAAATGATGCACCTCATCGTGAAAGTATTAACCTTTTTTGTTTCTGGTCCGTATTTCCTGACAATTTTATTCCCAGCCAAGTCCAATTTAAATACCCCTGCTTTGGGTGCTCTCGCCATTCCCCATATATATTTTTTCGTCTCTTATTACAATGTTACTGGAAACAAAGCACATTTCTGGACCGGACTAGCATAACTTTTTGTCAGGGAGGCCAGACAGGATTAACTAGAGAAAAATCGAATGTCGAGGCTCCCCCGACAGTGGACCGGAAAAGATCAGCTTTTTTGCTTGAATTTTATCGTCACAAGATCACATAGCAATTTCAGTTGTCGTGTGTCAAAATGTTCTGATCAGTCATTTTTGTATATTTCTAGTTCATTATTCAATACTGGGCTGAGAACTTAATTGTAGTAAACTGGTCTGCAATAAACTGTATCACACATTTATCTCTTACTGCTTGCCTTTGCACAAGGAGTACTGAAGCTATCTCACATGTCAATTGGCAACTGCCTTAGTTCACTACGGTCTGAGATGAAACCAATATCCTTGGACATCAGCCAGAGGGAGTACCAACTTTTCTGCCGGCAATAAAACTTGCTGTTTTTTTTCTTACTGTAGTCTTCCCTCGCATTTAGCGCGACTACATACTGTAAAACAGTTAGATATTAGGATTAAGTAATAGGATTGGAGGAGTTGTGTTCGGGTGAATGGGATGAGTTGGGACTCGTTCCTTGTACGTGTGGGACTCCATCAGGATTGCATTCTCTCTCCTTTCCTGTTCTCCGTGTACATGGATAGGATCTGTAGACGTAGCTTGGCCCACAAGATGAAGATACGGCTCTTTTCCGATTATGTATTTTTGACCTAGTTTCGACAGGAGCGTCCGGGCGTGCTTGATCGGTTCGGTTCCGAATATAATGCCGTCGAAATGAATTGAGCTTCCCCAAAACGCTCGTTATGTCCCTCTCCAAACGTCCTGTACGCCTTAAATGTAATGTTACATATTCCACTGGAACAGATGGAGAAGTTTAAGTGCCTTGGGGTCTGGTTCTTGGGTGACGGGCGATACGGAAACGAGATCGACAGGCTAACCTCCAAGACTTCCAGTTTTGCAAAAACTCTGAAGAATTGTGGTTGCCAAATCTTAAATTTCCAAGGAGGCGAAGCTCTCTCGGATTTTAAGAGGGTTTTCCTCCCCACCTTCACCTATAGTCACGAACTGTGGATTATGACCAATAGAATTAGGTCATGGATACAAGCTGTCGAAATTAAGTTCTTACGGCAGGTGGCCGGTGTAACGCCAAGCGAGAGCAGGCGGAGCGACGCCATCCGTGAGAGCCTCGGGTTCGAGCAGCTACGTATTCGGACCGAGAGATCCCAAGCCAGTTGGTTTGGAAACGTTTCCCCGCATGCCTCCCAAGAGACTCTCAAAGTCTTCCAATCTAAAATGACCGATAGACGACCAGTCGTAGGCTTCGTGCAAGGTGGTCGGACTACAATGCGAATCTTTGCCACGAGAGGCTCGGTATACCACCTGCCGAGCTTGAGTCCATTGTCCAAGATCGCAAACACTGGAAGATGCTCCTAGGCCTGCTCGAACCGCGACTCCCATTAAGTTGGGACAAACGGTTTCGAAAATATGTGCAAGAACGTATGTAGTCCGTAGCACGTATTAGGCTCATAAGACTCCTTTGTCATGAGGGAAAAGTTGTTTTCCAGAATTTCCTCTGAGATGTAAGAACCACGTGGAAAACAACAAGGTCCATAACTACGCAGTGTGTCAGATGTATTGAATAGAACATTTTTCTTTCTCTTATTCATTCTCCAGCATTGATTTGGCCTCCTGGACCTCAAATTTTGAGCCTTTCTGCTACTACAATTTTACAACCTCCTCTCCAGCTATGTTTAACACGTTGACGACCAGCCTATTTTTGCTTGTCCGCCGCGTGGGACCACGCGCATTTTTTTTGTCAAAAAATGCGTCCTACCATCAGGACGCATGGTCCCAGAAAACATTTTTTTTTGCCGAGTTTTTTTAACATGTTGAATTTTTAGGAATTTTTATCAGTAATTACGAAATCATAATCTTCTGGAACGTTCTCAACAGTTCCAGAATTCATTGAAAAAAAATCTGCATCCTGGCATCAGGACGCATTGTCGCCAACGTGTTAAGAGACTTTGANCAGTAATTACGAAATCATAATCTTATGGAACGTTCTCAACAGTTCCACAATTCATTGAAAAAAAATATGCATCCTGGCATCAGGACGCATTGTCGCCAACGTGTTAAGAGACTTTGACATCTTTCCTATCTATTTTCTCATGTTCAGGAGAAAATTTGGGAGAAAATGGTTCTCAGCCCTCAACAGAGGAGAGTTTCATTAGTGTCATAACACAACACCAAGACACAACAGAGCATATGACATTTTGAATTCAACTAAACAATTAGGTAAAAAATGAGAACTAACTTTTTCTTGCCACTATAGGCCTATTTCCCTGATCTCAGCCTCCTCCGATTGGCCCCGGCCAAGACCCACGGACATCTCTACCATGGTCCTTAGAATACCTGGTCACGCAGCTTCGTATAGAGCCAATGGCAAAGTTTTGCTAGGGACAATTGCTCTCGCTTGGGCAGTGCTGCAATCGCTTACGGTGCTGCGCTGCTCGGCGAGACATTCGAGTTTTAAGCAGCTTATCTAGAATTATGCCTTCTTGTTGTTTTGTGCCTGGTTGCATTAGTGGTTATCGATTCTCCAAAAAAGGTGCAGCACCTGGTGCTGAACCTGGACCTGGTAAGCAGGTGGCACGATTTGATTCCTTGGAAGGACCGGAACTTGACCTGTTCATGCGTCGTTTGATCTCCACTTTGAGGAACGTTTTGTTGTGAAAAGTGACCAGCACCTTATCAGGTGAGAAGCTGTGAGACTCGACCGGGAAAGATGGGCGTTAACTGACGACGCAGAACCGACTATTTTTCCGAATTTCCCCTCCTATCTTTCAAAAAAGCTACCCCCGAAGAGGAAGCCTAAGAAGAGACAGGTCACATCTGGCCCTTTGAGATCTCGAAGGCGAAAGTCACATAGGTATAATCCCCGTTTTGTCCCGTTCAAAAATCCAATTTTAGGAGACTTAGAATTTGGCCCGTAGTATTTCATATGCCTGGGCCCTTGGCCTAATTTACAAACGTCTTCTCATAAGCCAATAATGGTTTGGGTCATCTTTGGTGGAAGGATATTTAACATACACTGGAGCGGCTGGGATGGTTTCTGAGACTCAAGTTATAGTAGTAACATAGACCAAAGCTTTACAAAGGAGGAGTTCATATGATGTAACTATCAATTCCCACCAGCCTAGTTTTATCTAATATTTAAACATGAAATTACTTGAATATTAACGCAGTTATGTTGAGCACAATAAATCCAGCAGTGAAGCTATCTTTGACCCAGGCAAAACAAGACAGTCACAGAAAATGGCTTTGTGATGGAATAGGAAAAAAGGAAGCGCAGGGGAAATACAAGGATCATGATGAAATTGATGAGTGTATACCGCCTGACCCATGCCTATGGGTAGAGCGCCATCACTCCTGCCGACAGCAGGGCCGCCTTGGCGGCCGTTCCTGTCCCTAGAGTCAGATGGGCTGCGTGACCAGGTATTCTAAGGACCATGGGTGGATTGCATGAAACATTACGCTAAAGTCAGTTTTACGCAATCCACCCCATGTCTCTACCTCCTTTCTGCCACCCTTCTATGGTCACTGCTCACCTCCATCTTTTCCATATCCCTTTAAGGTCAATTAATAAACACTCCCTTCGCTGCCCGACTGGACGTCGGATGTTCGTGCGCATGCATTTTCGTTGCTCCTACTAGATATTCATGCCAGAATGCTGAAACCTCATTTAACCCTCGTTCGGCCAACTGGAAGGAGTAATGCAAACGGGCAAGATGGGTCCGACGGACTCACATTGTATTCACGTCATACAGACAGCGTCTAATTGTAGAGAATTGAGGAGTACTGTTGGCGTAAATTAAATTTATGCATAAGTTAACAAAATTTCACAACATACTCCAACACACTTGGCCGGATTAGGGTTGAGTGAGATATAGGGACCTTCATGTCAAATAGCTTTTTGCCCCCCATAGGACTCGACGGTTTCTTAAAGGGCCATTAGGTAAAAGAGGTTTTAGCATTCGGGCCTAATTCTTTTGTCTTTATATGTTCCGGGAGGTGTGGATCAACAGTAGCTCTCCCCTTCAGATACATTCTGAGGATTCTGGTTTTGGCACAAGAGGAAATGCTATGCCAACTTTCAGTCAGAAATGGTCTCCACATACTTCTCCACTACTTTTGGCCTAATCCGATTTCCACTGTCAAAAAAATTAAAAGTAGAGTTTCCACCTTATTCAATTCCTTTTCTTTTACAAAAGCATTGTAGGTTAGCCCGCAATAGGCTTGATCAGTATGACTCCCAGTCTCATGGAATAATAACGCTGGTCTCTGTGAGACTTTCATAATGATTTATCGATACCGACTATATCGGGCTCTTCTTGATGAATATCGATTAATCGAATATTGGTGAAATTCCTCATCGGTACACTCTTAGCTATGTTACTCTGAAAAAAGGGTAACAAATCTTGTAATTTTTTACTCTTGAATAGGAGTAACTTATGGAGTAACATAGAAAATTGCATATAAAATGTTACAAACTTGACATTAAAATTTTTTCTATGTACTGGATTGTTCATTAAAATGAATATCATGTCCTGAATTCCTATCAACATTTCTGAGAATTGTTACATCAAGAGTAACATCAACATCACTACCTAGAGCTATAATAGAGCTATAATAAAGTAATGGAATGAATCTCAGTGGACAGTACAGAGAATGTACAATGTAGCTGAGACCAGGATAGGCATGCAATGGGCAACCTAAATCTAAAGTCTGTCACAATAGGTTGAAATTCTTTAGTAACAAGATGTTTGATTTGCAATTGAGGCAATACCACTCACTCAATAAGCTCTAGTTACTCATGTACAAATATGATCATTTCAAACAAAGTCATGAATAACTGACTTCACATTTAAGTCACATTTGAGCATAATTTCAAGAATTTGTCTTGAAGCCTACAAGTACCATCATAATTAGAAGCCTCTGCTCTTTAATGGGATCTACCAATATCATATTCTCCCATATTAGTCACTCAATAATAATCCATCTGGCAAGACAAGTTCTTTTTGAAGGATGCTTATTTTTAAATACAGCCTACCACCATAAGACAATGATGAAAAAAAGGTTAACACATAATGAAAATGGATTCAGACTGAAGAATACAATTTAAACAAAGGAAAGGATACACTTAAACTATTGGTTTACTTGAACAGGTTGTAAATGAAATTCACTTTTAACCGCAATTATAGACTTCTTTTTCATGTTAATAACATATTATGTGAAAGCCTAAATTTCCTTGTCTCTTCAGAATCAACTACATATCAAATTTAAAAAAAACCTTGGATTCACAGAAACAGGGGCTTCAACTCAAGAAGGTCCCCCAGATGTATTAATAACACCCTGGTGTGATCATATGCAGAGTCATGTAATATTGCAGCATCATGAGAGTCATATGTTTGCAGGTCCACATTTTGCTCAACATGCATATTTTGCCAATTAATTTCAGATCAAGAAAATCCAACTGTTATTTACATATGGATCAATTACATCAGGGGTGTCAAACTGGCGACCCATGGGCTGGATCCAGCCCACCATTCCATTTGTCTGGCCTGCAAAGTCCTCAACAGTAGGCTTCAGAAAATTGTGGCAAATTTAAACTTTCTCACATTAAAAATGTGGCGTGAGATTAGTTTGTGTGGCCTCCAACCACCCCTGCATCAACCTATCTGGCCCTTGACCAAATCAAGTTTGACACTCCTGGATGACATCATCAGTGGCTGTGGTCAAACTTAGTTCAGCTTGAATCAGCTCAAACTGGAAGAAGAACACTGCTTTCATCATCACCCTTAAATGTCACATTCTTAATTTTAAAAGTCCACTGTGAGAGTATGATTCTGATGGATTTGTATGCGGGTTAAAGGGTACACCTCATGTTAAATGTGAGTGAGAGTTTAGACTTTAAACTTCCTGGAAAAAGGTGAGATGTTGAATAGAAACATGAATTTGCAAGATAAGGTTGAACCCACCAGATAGATGTGAAGCAAATGTCAAAGAGCTTGAAGTGTAAGAAGCCCTTTGGTTCTTCAATAAAGCCCTGTACCATAGTTCATTCAGATCATTTTCTGATGGCTGAGGTTCATCTTCATCATCGTCACTCAACAGATCCACCAGTGGAGGGAAAAAGGCACTGGAGCATTCAAGTGTAGCTCGACTAGCCCGTTCTGCTGAAGGATACACAGAATGCTTCCGGCACTGGGCAAGATGATTTGCTGCAATGCAAAACCAAATATAACAGTCTTGGGAACAAATGTTGATGGAAGGAAGTAATGGAAGAGGGTATGCATACCAAGGGCATCACCAGATGAGGAAGAAAATTCGCAGATGCAGAATAAGGGCTGGGGAAGAGGAGGAAAAGATTTCGTGGGGAGAGGAGATTGGTTCAACTCATGAAAGTTTTTCGGGTGAGACTCAGCTGCTATCTCACAACAGGTAGTGTAACTACAGTGCGTACAACACCATACTCCCCTGCACACACATCATGCAATCATTATTGACCAAAAGCATCTTCAGAGCAAGAGAGGAGAGAAGAGGACCCACGAGAAGTGGTCAGATGAGGAAACTAGAGATGAGCATTCCAGGCACTTGAAGCCCAGACAGCTTGGGTCCATCTGGATGGGTATGTTCCCCACACTCTTATATACTGAGGGAGGAAGGCCAGTACTGACAGGTCGGAAGCGTCTCCGGCGCAGGCTCGTTCGCTCTGACTCATCTGGGCGGGGCATCATCACAACTTCCTTCAGCTCTTCTGCAGTTACTGCCTTCACACCTGTGATGAAAGCAAAAACATAAGCACCATCATGCATGGAAACTTGCACAATGCAACCTATTATTAGTACAATGGAAGAAGACATCATACCACTGTGAGAAGCAAAGGAGATATGGTCCAACTGAACATGGGTCCTCAGTTGTTCCACTTTAGGGAACATAAGACAGCAGGCTTTACATTTGTTCTTTGCCTCTCGCTTCCTCCCCTGATGCTTCTATAGAACAAAAGTGAGAATGACTCTCAACACAATAGATTGTTTAAAAAGATATTTGTGACTGACACAGACCTGCATGTGCTGGAAGAAAGACAGGGCTGACATGGTTGATGTTCCCTTGAACAACTTCAGGCAGTGGTGACACATCATGTACGATTCCCCATGCAACTGTTGTCAAGTAATATAACATAATGAATACATAACTGAAGGTAGTCCTAAAATAATATATGAAGTTTTGTTCTGTTCAGCATCATCACCTGCTGAAAATGATCCAGCAGATCCTTATAAAAAGAAGAGCGGTAGTTGCAGAGACCACAAGAGTAGGGCATCTCACACTGAACATGAGTCTTGTGCATGTGATCAATCAGCTCTATTCGATTCTTGTGCACCTCGTTACAGATTCCACACTCGAGGATCCCATGGCTCTTCAGGTGCACCTTTGTGAAGAAATGCATGTGAGGCAACTCATGGATGGAAAACCACCACTAACATATCGGATGCACATTGGAACACTCATTGCCATTAATTGTGGCAATAATTTAACCTATTGACACACCAAATATTGTGGATGGATATAAATCCTGCATCACCTCCAAAGTAGATGCAATGGGAGGTGATGGTTAGAAGGTGGGGACAGTACACAAAATTGAGTGTGAATCGTGTGAATCACTGTGCCAATACAAACCTGGGAATTCCTCAATCCCATTCAACCCTATTTTTCCAACATTCACTGCAACCATCTTCTCACTGTCATCTCACATGGCATGAACTTTACAAGCACATCCTCAAGGAGCACCCACTTTTCAGGTTATGCATTCTAAGATAACCACAGAATAGATTTTCACAATACATTCACAATATAAACTGTCAGTTTTCCCATTTAGTGGCTTCAATAACTAATGGAAGCATTCAAGGAAACCATCCAGCAAATCTACCACACGAAGACAAAACTTCTGGCATCCAGAGAAGTGACTAGCTCTGGGTAGTTTGACCTACTCATGGAAAATTAACAAAATATGGTGCTCTACCCCAATTCCTCCTTTTGAGTCACCTGGGCATGAAGTCCAACTTTCTTTAACACTAGAACTACTGGGATTTTTTATTTTCATTTTGACTGCTTGCTGATTTTTCATGCCCTGCTCACTTGGCAACTACAGGTCTCTGCAATTTTTGCTTTTCCTATCTAATATTGACATTTAGAACATTTCAACACTTTGAACATACCACATAACACCTAGGAAAAACAATTAAAAAGTTATAGAATGATAGTTTTATACTACTTCTGATACAGCAGTCAAATTGATCACCATATTACTATTAGTACTAGTATTAAATTCAGGGCATGGTCTAAGCACAACATGTTCTTACATAATAACAAAGTCACCATACCACCAAGACTTAATCCATTTGGATAGAAAATAGTATCTGTGTGTGTCCCAATTTGACCAAACAATGATGAACTCTTTAGCAACCAAATCAGTCATGGGTTTTTTTTAACCCTCACATGGCCAATTTTTATTTGGGAAAATTGGCATATCATCCAGGTTTCTCTTAACTCATCAAGTAAATTACATAAAAATGAGAGGAATGCAATATTTAATTAATCACAAATCATATGCAAATTAATTGGGAAGTATGATTCCCTAGCTGAATCAGTGGGAAATAGGCTTCCCTAACCAAACATTCTTCAATAAGAATTTTCTACAGTGGGAAGTGGAATTCCTAGGGCCTATAAAAAGGTTAAAATAAACATGCTGTCTTACCTGTGTGTTTACTTCATTATATCAGCATACTGCATAATAGTGAAAATCCAACTTTTTTTGAGGTCAACAGTTCATGAGGTATTATAATTAAAATTGACAAAATGACCAGTAAAACAATATTGCATTTTTTCTTTCCAATTATTATAGACATCAATAAGATGTCAAATGGAAGCTCCCATTGATCTGAAACATGTGCCATGTAGATTTAATATTCAAGATTAATAATATTTTCAAAATAATCCAAAATGTCTAAATTTTCCCCAACCATTTTCCAATGCAAGGATAGTTGCAATGAAACCAGACCTGGTGGACATTGCAGTTCTCTTAGCTTTTCTCTGACAGATGCAATTTATATGGATCAGTTATTTTCATCTCCACAGTGAGAAAAGTAGAACCCAAGACAATAAGAAAAAAACAGCTTTATGTTAACTTTGAACTGATATTTGCTCATGTCATGGGCATTTTACAAAGCTGATTTCTAACCCTTTAATGATACTGGTTTAATTGTCGATTGCCAACAACATTAACAATGGCTTTGGGGAACTACAATAGGTCTTCAGTAATGATAAATCCAGAAAGCTGCAGAACAACACCACAGTTTATAGAATATAAAGGTAGTTTACACTAGAAGGACCACAGTGGTCATTTTTACTGCTAAAAAAGTATAAATACCAGTTTAAAGGACAGCTATGCTTCTTCTAGTGTTAACAAGTTCTGCATTTATCCTTCCAACATCATTTCACAAGGAACAACAGCAGATGGTAATACTGGACCATAAGTATATTTACCAAAGGATATTCAATTGCAATAATTTCTTATTAACCTCTTCTTCTTTCCATGAGTTGTCCTTACAGACCTGCTCTCCTCAGACAAAAATGTTTCAAACTCTGGCAATCTTCTGCCTTGCATTTGGCTGCTTCCAGGTACATGCCAGTTGTCTTTCCTTGCAGGTAGATTTTGAGAGGCTGATCCCCTCCTATCCTCAGCACATGATCAAGCCACTTTCACTTCCTCCAATTGCCTCCTCTGCACCATATTCATGATGTTGTTCTCTTCTGTTACATTGGCCTGTCTCTTGATTTCTTCATTGGAACTTTTGTCATCACATTGGATATTGAGAACTTTCCAGTGCAGTTTCATTTCAAATGCAGTAAACTTTTGGTTTTCTTGTGCTATTATAGTCCATATCTAACAGGAATAAAGGGCTATGGAATAGGCTAGGCTGCAAAGGAGTCTTTGCTTGGTTCAGATTCTTATTAACTTAGGTTTGTTATTTATGTTGCATATTATTCTGGTCTGCTTTTCAAATCCTGTTGGTGTCTGTATTTATTTATGGCTGAAATGGCTCAGACTTACTAAAGAACCAAGGATTTTAGGCATGGATTCATTAATTGAGTAAACTTACTAATGGGGCACCCTATATTTGCTGAGCTAGGAACCAACTCTTACAGATATATTATGTTGTGATGCAACTTCTTTGTATCTTATATCAGTGGATGGTGCTCTCCAAATTTCTACTTCCACCATTTGTCACCAAAGAAGTATGCAACCCTAGAGTTACTTTGCAAAGGTATTCAACACCTTTAGCTCAAGAGTGCAATAGCTTCAAGTTGAATTCCAGAGGGAGGTCACATTTCTGACAGTTTTGCCAGGGGTGCAAGATTACATGGATGAGGTTGAAGACTCACCTCTTCCACATGAGTCTGCATGGCAAAAGGGGTGGTGAAGTTCCGAAAGCAATACTTGCACACTGTGAGATCATTCAGGTCAAATGAATAGCTTCGGGAATTCTCCAGATGAAGGATCAGGTGATGGGTCAGCTTCTTGGCATCACTGAACACTCTGGTGCACAGGTGACACTGCACATTGAATTGTTCAAGACATTTTGAATTTTGCAATCATATGCAATCCCTCATAAATTGATGTCGAAAAGAAAGATAATCTACACTCACCTTGACATTGACAGGAGTCCTAGGCTTATCTTGAAGTGTCTTGCCAGGTAGGCGGGCATAATAATAAGGGACAAGCATGACCATCTCTTCAGATTTTTTCATTACCATCGAACCACTCTCTGAGGATGAAGAAGAGTCTGAAAGCTTTGAAGCAGGTCTGGGAGGAGGAGGTTTTTGGGCTGGTATTGATGCTGATGAAGTGAATGTCACCTTCGGCTACACAAAAAGGGCTTGTCAATATTATTATTAGTGAATTTATGCACACCATCACCAAGTCACTCACCTCATCATGGGGTTTGGGAATCAACTGTAAAATCCAACGTGCTGCAGGGTTGTGAATGACTCGAGAGAGCCGAGTCACGAGACCCTGCTGATGATACTGAGATACCATGGTCCCCTGATTCCATACTGCACAATCCAAATGACAAGAGCCACATTCCTATTAATCTCTGAACAGTCAGTCATGCCAACATCAATTTCATTTTACTCACATAACTTGAGGTTTTACCTGTATAGGGTCTGAAGACCAAATTCTGACATGTCTTGGTCTCTGCTGCAATGTGATTAATGAGGTTGTCAAAGGCATGATTTGCCCCATGCCCCCATTTCTCCCTCCAGGATAACTCATCCAAGAATTGCTGCATTGTTTGAACCTTCATGGAATGGTAGGAGAGCTTGAATAAGCCAGGGATTCTCTCTTTCATGTAGGCATGGATTGTTGCAGCTCCATCAGGGATCCCAAAGAGTGTGCCATGAGGGAAGACACCACGGAACACTGCATCGTTCAACACCTTCGAGTCGAATTCAATCTCGGAGCATTGGTGAATAGTTGATATGAGAAATTCACGGATCTGACCCAGATCCAGTTGAGCCTTGGCTTCAAGGGCAAGGAATCGATAGCCTGGCAATCCTTTGTCATATATTCCCAAGACATAAAAGTCCAGATTCTTCCCATTTTCATCCTTGTTCCGAAGTCGCACAAAGCCTACCTCCACGCGTTTCCCACGACCCCCTAGTTTGCCCAAATGCTTATTTACAGCAAGTGTGCATGTCCCCCGCAAGGTGCAGTAGAAGGCAGCAACATATGAGAACTCAGTCTTGACCCAAAGAGAGACATTGGTTGGGTTTGTCTGACAAGCCCAGTGATAGATGAGCTTGAGAATCACAGCAGGGTTCTGATTGGCACCTTCAAAAATGGAACCCCGAAATACAGACACAAAGCGGTCAGGGCAGCAATCGCTGACCCAAACATATCCCCCTGAATGTGGGAACTTGGAGACATCTGAATAGACAGCCAACTTGAGCTCAGTGGGTCGGTTTCTCTGGTCCGAGTGGAGGTCACAGTACTGGATGCTTCGCACAAGTCCAGACTGAATGAGGAATTCCGTGAAGCGATTTGATGTGTAGCCCAGGTACCCCTTCACCTTCTTGTCTGGTAAGTCAATATGTATACAAAAACAGCATGAGATGTCTGCTAACAACAAAATAAACTTTGGTGGGATTTCAGTGTGCAACTTCTTCCCTGTAATGACATTTTCACCATCACATAATACTGCATGCAGTACTCCAAAAGCACAAAATTAAGATTATTTCATTATGTTGCAACAGGAAGAGGTCAAACAATTGAATCTTTCTTCAGCATTCATGTACAATCTTGACAAGTATTTCTATATCATGATGCAATACATGAAATTGAGATGTAATGGTACTTCATGGATAGCTGATAGCAGCAGGCATATGGATCACTGACATTAACACACTTTTCATAGAAGCTCTGCAGATGATGGATATTTTTATGGTAAAGTCATAACAAAAAATTAACTCTAAAAAATATATATATTCCTATAAATATATATAAAGGCTGCTGGTTTTTCTTTTCTTTTGCTTGGTCTTTATGAAGAGAGAGCTTAGTTTTTCCAATTCCATTTTAACAGTTTCACATAGTTCTTTTCTTTTGATGAAGGAATAGCACATGGTTTATTAGTATACCAGCACCATCGCAAACTATAAAATTCAATGTTGTGCAACAAAATATAATCTGTTGTCATTTTAATTACTAATTTTGCAAATTCAAGAAGAAGGAACGCACCAAGTTCCAAACGAAGAGCCTTTGCAGCCTCTTTGTCAACATGGGCCTTGGGACGAGGGAAGACAAGCAGCATAGCATGTTTCAGCAACTCTTCACTCACCTTTAGACTATCTCTCGTCTCTACCTCCACCTCCACCAGTTTTGCTGTGGGCAAGCAGCATATCATGCTCCTATGGCATTTGGGAGAGGTAGTTGAAATGCTTGAATAGCGCTATTCTGCTCACGGGCAACAGTTGCAGATGAAGGCGGACTTTTAGTCTGATTGGCTGGAATAGAAGAGTTTGTGCCTGCACTACTGGTGCTTGGAGTGCTCATCTTTCCCCCAATCGAACTGATTGTTCTCAATCCAGAGGGACCTATTTTCTCTGAAGTAGGACTTGTCATCTTGTCTCCTCCAGAAGTGCCAGTCCCTTTTGCTCCCCCAACTGCCCCTTTGGCAATTCCAGAAGTTATGCTCCCTGGGGCACTTTTTCTTGCACTTTTCCCCCTGACAACCTCAGAGGCACTTGGTCCTTTAATGCCTCCAGAAGTGCTCACCCCCTTCACAACTCCAGGAGTACTTGTCCCTTTAACAACTCCAGAGGTTGCTGCTCCTTTGGCAGCTGCTCCTTTCACAACACCTGAGGTAGCTGACCCTTTGATACCTACAGCTGTACCTGCTCCTTTTGCCTCAGAGTCCCCTTTCACTGCTCCAGAGGAACTGGTCCCTGTGGTTCCCCCTGAAGTAGTCACTCCAGCCTTTGAAGATACACTCACTACTTTCAGTGCTGCTGATCTCATGGCTCTGGTTGTGACAGAAAGGCTGGGTTTTGTTGAAACTGGTGTAGTTGTGACAGGGACTTTGCTTTCAGCAGTTGTTAGTGGCTTCTGGATTGCTTCTGCTAAGGAAGTGAATCAAGGTCAGAAGAACTATAACAAGGCATTTTGACAAAAGAAAAGTTTGTTTCATGATCAAGCAAAATCTTTAATGTTTCCAGACATCTTACAATGATCCAATAATTTACCTAATGAAAACATGAATACAAATACTGAAATCAAAGGGAAAATTTATTGACAAAATATTACCTGGTTGACCATTAAGAAGTTTCTCAGCATTTGGCAATACCCTTATCCTTTAAAGGAATTTATAGTGTGATAATCAGGATCCCAAAAAAATTTCACAAGAAATGTAACATGTATTTCTCCAATTCAGGAGAGAAGTGAACCAGAATACATTCATAAAATTAATTCCTATTGAAGGTACTTTGATGAGCTAAAAATGAATGACAGATGAAGTACTCCTGTATGAAGCAAGAGCATGAAACATACCCATAGTAATGGTTCCTGTACTGGGATTCACCACGAGGATACTTCCAGACACTGCAAGTGGTGTAGAACCTACAGAAAGACATAGTGAAAGTTGCTATATAAGATTAACCTGTAAAACCACGTGTATTCAAAATTTCAAATGTCAGTTCCTGCTACTCTCTGATGTCAAGCATGTCTCAGTTAATGATGCATAACTATACAGTGGCCCAAAAAATAATGGAAGTCCCTTTCTTTAGATGTAATTATAATGCAAGATTGGAAGTCATGTTGAATTTCTGTTTTGAGGCAATAAGGAGAAAAATATATTTCATTCAAAGCAATTTCACAGATTCCACTGTTACGCATCAGATAATATTCCAAGACAGGGACTGCCTATTTTGGACACCCTGTAAGAAAAGATACTCAGAAATAGTACCAGTTCCTGGAATTTCTTAGGATGTAATTTATTACACTGAAAGGATTTACTTGGGAGTACTACAGTAATTGGGAGCAAAAATTAAAATTTTTGAACATTTAGGCAACCCTTAGCTACTGTTAAAATGCCATGCTTTCAATATAAAATTCTTGCACTTTTAAAGTTAAAAGCAAAACTACTAATTACAAACCTGATGATAAAATTATTTGGCATTAACAAAATTTAATGAAATTTAGTTAAATATTACTTCAGATAATTAGTGCTCTGACAAAAATACCAATAAAACTATTGAAATATGAATAATAGAAAATGTACCCAATTTCAACACCTTCAAGTCATCATAGACCCTCCTGCATCAATTAGAAGGCTAGTTATATTAATTTTGTCAGGTGCATGAATTTCTATCATTTTCTTTTTAGGTTAAAGGGTTGATAAATGATCGAAACTTCCAAATTTGCCTTAGAAGGATCAAATTCAACCATTTAAACAAAAAACCTGGTCAAAATATACAAAATATGAAGGAAAAAATCCATTTTCATGGGTTACCCTTTAAATCATACTTCACCAAAAACTATTAGTTAGAATTAAGTTATTTCTCATGCAAAAAATAAAAATGCAAAAGTACAAAAACTTTGAATTCCATTGCTTGAGAAGTGCATGACAATGTACAATCTTATTTTCAGCCTCACATTTGGATTGTAGCTGACCAGAAGCTGTTGTCATAAGAAATTCTGCTCTTTGTTGGCTTTTGAGGGGGGTAGGGAGGAGTGGGGGAAAGCCTCACACAACAGTGCTACTTGCAGAAGAATTAAGGAGCTATGAGTTTGTTCTCAAGAAATTGCATTGTCATTCTCAAGAGTCTCTTCAGACAAGACAGTGAGGATTTCCAGAACAAAAGATACTGTTCCAGTCAGAGTAGTTTTGCCTTTGGAATCAAATTTTAATCATTATTATTAGTTTTTACTCAGGGGATGTCATTTTAATTTTGTTTCATGTGATAAAAGTTTCCCTTCATGCTTCAGCAAAAAAACAAAAAACAAAAGCAACAAAAGCAATAAAAATAAATATTGTTTCAGTGATTTATAAGTTTTGTTGATATTTTCAGTGAATAGATGCAGTTCATGGAGGATGCCGACTGTGAAGCAAATATAGGTACACCAATTGGGTTGGTGTTGTCCCAGCCAACACCCACTTATCTCTGAAAGTGGGGGCAAAAGCCTTAATTTTGATCTGACCCCCCCCCCCCCTCCTCATAGACAGCCAAAAAAGAAAATTGACAAAAATAAGCTATTCATACATCTTTTTCTTCCCCTGGCTGCCATTAATTTTGGCTTTTGTTTTTTTCCTTAGTTTTCACAAGCCTATAGTTTCAGAGGCCTTTCCAAACCTATTATTACTCACTAATGTTACTTTGTATCTCACTGTGTGCAATGCATCACTGCTGGCATTTGCTGCAAGAAAAGCATTACAGAAATGGCAATTATTTTTCAGGGAACAAGGAACTAATGCTGTTCCCATTAGCAGCTTAGAACAACAGCTTAATGCAAAAACAAATGCATGTAATTAGAAAATGCATAAACATGGTGAGAAAGGTAATACCAGTTGAGTCCAACAGAGCTAATGATGGTTTGTTAACAAAAGTAGTTGTAAGCAAATGCTCATGGCATCTTTGGAGTGATCTTGAATCATGATTCCTTGAGCAACAAAACTTCACCTGATGATGCTATCTGCTGAACTGATACAGGTAGAGCTTGACCAATGGCAACAGGGTTGGTGGATGCAATGATGGATGATTTGGGAGAAGTTGAACTAATGACATTTCCTCGATGATCCAACTCAATGATGAGAAGTTTAGGATCCTCCTTCAATTTTGCCACTTTCTCCAAGTAATCTATATACTCCTTCTTTGCCTTGTTGTAAGCAGCCATCTGAACTTCTGATGGCTCTTCTTCAATGCAAACCATGGACTGCAGGATAATCTCCTCATCTGTCTTTGGTTTTTCACTTCCATTGCTGGCTTGCTCAGTCTTGGCTATCATCTTGTTGCTGATGTAACAATCTAACAAAAGAAAAAGGAATCATGTATAATGAAATTTGCACCTGGCAACTATTTAACATAATTCTGCTCACCTACAAGCCCACAAACGAAAGAAGCTGTGAAATTATGAGTTATGCATGTTACAAGAGAAAAAAAGTTCAAACTCTACATGAACCTATCCAGTCATATAGAATTCTACAATGCTCTTTGAACAAATATCAGGGGCATTCATATTGCCAATATACATCCCAATACATTATTGTGGCATACAAAGAATGACAGTAGGCCTACTGTGATGAGTGATGGCCCAACCCCAGTCCATCATAAGGTCACCACACCTGCTTTCCTTTCCCTATGGGGTCTGTGTGCACCTCTACTGAAGAGACAGGTGGTCTTGGTTTTAATCTGAGTGAATTCCTGTGGCAGTACTTTCCTGCATTGATGAAAGAAAATCGCGTAGTGCAGCTGTCTGGTAGTAGACATGGTGGTGTACACTGGAAATTGGATTGACTGCAGTTTACACTCAAGGTGGAAGTATGTTGGATCCACGACAGTTGGTATTTGAACTTCATTCATGGTTCTCTCCAAATCACACTCCAATTTCCTACTCAGTAAGAAAATTCTAAACTTTTGGATTTCAATGCTGGCCTGAGACATAATCTGAGCAATATACTGACCACATGATGCTCCTAGAATGGAGAGAGTTGAGTCTAAAAAATCATGTACCATCTTGGTGATGATATTACTACTGTGGTTATGCATAAAAAAAGTCATCCATTTGCACGATATAAATGCGAGTGCAGTGTACATGTTGGTTCTCGGCTTACAGACGCCACATGATTTCGGCCTTGACAGTGTGGAGTAAAACAAACACGCGTTGGCGTACGTGCCGGCGGACATGCAAACGAACTTGCCCAGCGTTTTATTTCGAAGAGGAGTAAAAGCGTCTGTAATGGTACTCCATTGAGATCGTGCCGGTTCGCACCAATGCAGTTCCTGTAAAATTCGCTATTTGAAGTGCTAATTTTTGTCTAGTTGTGAGTTACTCTTGCTTTTGACGCGGCCACGATCGAATAGGGCACACGGAAAAGTGTAGGTGAGTGCGTGAATAAGTTAAGCTGAATGTAATTTGAACCCTGGGGCGTTGAGGTTCACATCGGCCCCCAATGCTAGGCCACCAGGCTCGTCGTGGTCACCCGAGGGATAGCAAAAGTTATGAAGATGAGCCACCGCCCAAAGACCTAAGCCGCCCACTAGGCCCACAGTTCAATCCACTGCACAGGCCGCTAATGGAAAAGAGAGCACCGACAGTGCGCAGAATGGGGGCGGAGCCAAGACCCAGACGGGAGAGACGATGTCCGCTTGCCCTTCCAGCCCATTCCAACCATCCTACTACCCTTGTGCCAGTACCTTGCTGCCTCGGCTTCGCTCCCTCTTGCCTCGAATCGTCAAAGGCCTTGGCGAGGCGCGTATGCGCATGGCACCAGAGCCATCTATACCTACTCCTATGAAACACTCCCGCCATTCAACGACCGCAGGAATCCCTCGAATGCCTACATAGCGACTAAAATTAACGTAACAAGAGGGGGGGCTACGGTCCCCTTCCCAGAATATGGAATCGGTCTAATAATCCAAAAATAAGCTATTGGGCGTTACAACGTCTAGTGAGGTGACATGTGACACTCCAACCTTCACTCACTTACCACTCCCCCATCCCCGCTTACCAGTGGAGACGAAAAAACATTTTTTTGCGACCCAAGCCACGGCCTTACACGAACTAGATTGGACTGGAACCTAAAAGGTTGTACTTTCGTAACACCTTATAGTTCAGGAGGAGGAGACAGCGGCATCCCCCCCTCCCCCCAGGTTCGCACGAATTGCACTGGCATGTGCAAATCCACCCAGGAGAAAGTAGTTACGGTTTCCAAAGTGCGTTATTAAGGCATTTCTTTTTTTGCATGATACTGCGAAAAGAGAGTTTCCAATGCTATAGATAGAAGCAATCCCAGGTGGGAAAATTACATTTCTGTCTACGTGGTATCGTACAATGCCATTCACAGGAGATACAGGAGGTTCATATTTGATAAATTTGGAATTCCATCTTACTGCAAATTACACCGCTATCACTCATTGGACTTCTGTGATGCCAGAGTGGCTCTCGATAGTGTCAAAGGTGATGAAGAGATCCGACTCTGCAGCGACCCGCCTTGCAGGAGACACCCAAAAGCGGAGTCACATTCACCGCCTGTCCAATACCCACAGTCAGTTGGAGTGAATATGGAGTCGCTGAAAACTGTGCCGGCTCATCGGAAGTAACCCCTCGACTGTTAATGGACTGCGATTTCGGGTGATTGTTGAGGGTGTTGTCTTACTTTAATAGTACTTTTCCATTCGTTAACAGATAAAACAGAAACTTCAAAATATTGGGAACCTCTTTTTTTTTTGTCTGATGAAAATCTGCAAGCATTCGAGTGTCTTGCAAGAAGCTAAAATTTGAAGTCTCGCGTTGGTAGTGGTCAAGGTTGAAGACGAGGACGCATAATGACACCAGAGAAAGTGTCTGGCTACTCTCAATGATACTATAATTAAGACTGTGTATTAGCGACAATTTTCATTTCTTTTGACAAAATTCATGGAACATATGTTACTATTGTGAAAAAAAAAAGAATTTTCCTCTCCTGTGGTGTGTAGACACCACTCATTGGAGTGCTCGACCCTCCCATCTCGGTACCCCTACTGAAGCCTTTTTTTTATATAATAAAACTCATCATTCTCGTCAGATCAATGATAATAATCAATTGGTAGCAGGAGCTTGAGAGTGAGAATGTGAGAGTTGCATGCCCCAGCCGACGATGTTCACATCTCAGGGTTCCATGAGAAGTTCATGGAACATAAAGACGAATAACTACAGGCACGATAACGCCTTTCAGGCCGAGAATAGCAACTGCAATATTCCCCCACCCCAGGCAACTTCTCGCACTCTCAGTTCATGTTCACATTTTGCCTTGAACTGCGCAGAACTTTACGCGAGGCCCAATTGGTCTCAACAAGGCAATCTTTGAGTATGCACACTTTCATTTGATACCCCCCCCCCCCCCTGGAATAAATTGCGACCCAGGTAAACGAGACAATTGCTTAGCATCTGCTACAGAGACACGACGTTGCTACAACGCGTCGTCCATCAGCCGACAAGTAAATGCTTCCAATCCACCCCACTCGCACTCCTCTCGCGAGTGAGTTACAATATGTCACCCCAGGGACCACTGTTACCGAGATATATAGACCCATCAAGATAGAATCTGCATAAAAGAGCCGGCATATGCGAGGATTTAAGGATATTGAAGAGGGTCAATTTCGGGAGTTCATTGTCCTGCTAAAAATGCCCTTCGTTCGACCAGACGCCCATTCACCACCTGTCAAAACTCACAGAAAAGCCCGTCATGCACCATCATATTTCTTGCTTTCCTCATCACTGCAAGAGTATAACGAGCGACCAGACGAAAGGGAGGCAGATGAGAAGTTCATCCGTGCCAGCACAATGGACGCCTGAGCACAACGGATCATTTAATGTAGGTAATAACTCGGTTCATTGGGAATTAAGTCTTTTCCGTATACTTCACTGGGCCAATTTTCGGGATTTAGATATGCTTGAAGTGTGGAATCGAAAACTTCGCGGAATTTCAGATTTTATTCGTAAGTTAGGCGCAGGCTGATGCTCTGAATTTTCCTCAATATCAACCGAGAGAGAAATAGGAACTTTTTGCATCGTTATTCTGAACCATTCTGCATTTATATCGCATGCAATCACGGAAAGCAGGGGCCGCCCGTGCCTGAATAAAAACAATGGAATTGTAAATTTAAAAAAAAAGGAAGAGAAAGAAAAAATGAAATAAGGTTTACAAAAGCTGGGGCTGCAGCATTCACATATTTGCTAATCAGACAATAAAGAAGTCTTACATTTCAGGCTCGGTCTAGTAAAGAAACGCACACAAAAACAGATCCGTTTAAGGAAAAACCTAACTTTGATTGGGGGAAAAATCACGGGCAGCCCAAAAATACTTTCAGACAGGTAAAATGTAACATGTAATGAAACTGATACATAAAAAAAATACATTAGACAGAGCAACTAAGTTACCAGACCTCCTGTGCAGACACTGGTGTGCAATATACAGGAAAACGATGCATAACTGCAGATGTTACACACCGTTTTCCTGCATCGAAAATGTGAATGAGCATGCATAAAATCCTTCATTGGAATGTACGCGTTTCTATCCACATTTTTTCCCAAGCGAGAGAAAGAGCATATCCATGCAATGAAATGCTGGGCTATCCATGATTTTCTGCCATTGAGAGATAAGGGAAACCCCCAAGAGATCTTCGACCCGTCAAGACTCAGTGAAATGTCCTTCTCTGCATATGGATTTTGAAATCCTAGCTCCCTCTCACCACTATTTCAATTTCAAGTTCTACATTCCGGAAGAAGCGACGAGACTTGAGCTTGGGACCACCGATTACACATAAGGAAACTTAATGTTTTTGCTGACAGTATTATTGGCTTATTTCCCGGAGTCTAGGAAGCATGTCGGCAGATACCGAGTAAACAGGATCCCTGATCGCAGGTAGCCTGTTTAAAACGCCCAGGATTCCCTCTCCACCCCATTGCCTTGTAACGTCTTTGAATCCCCTTACTCTAGAGATGAAACATAGCTTTCATGTCGCTTTTAAATCGAGAGATGAGATATGATAGATGAATGCGGACCTCTGAATCGAAGTGGGACCATGATACAGCAACTCATTAAATGGAAAAGTTTTCGGAAAGATTCATTCTGAATGCTGAAGCATTTTATTCTGTGATTGACGTGGTTCAATAAAATTCCATGTTTCTTTGTTACTTACGTCTCTAAAAGCAGAGATAGGAAATTTACTTTTCTGCCTCCAAATTTCAATGAGATGAGATCTGCGAAGCACGAATGAGCAAAAAATACGAGCTGGTACTGTTTTTGACCAATTTGATAAGCACGAGAAAAGTACATTATTTCTGAAAATTATTCATTAGGTTGCATTGACTCTCCGCGGGGGCATGAGGAGAAGTAAGTCTCCCTCCCACATCCCTACTCCTCTCATTCTGCATCATTGAATGCTTTGGGACTTTCCATCTAGCATCAGCATCATCATCATCATTCTTGGCGTATTTGCCTGTATTTTCAACTCCTGTTCCGAGTTTCCCTTTCTTTAGAAAAACCGTCATTAGAGCGTTCTGCTACTCCTTCATTTTTCTTCTGATAAACTAGAAATGCCAAAAGTTGAAAATGGCTATAAGAACTAACTCAAGTCACCCACACACGACCCTATTCTAATCTTTTGCCTTGAGGGGGGGGGGCTCCTTTTTATGGTCAACCTATGGATGGAGGGACCCCTTCCCCGAAAACCATCCTTTACGCCGCCATTGTGAATAATCTGGACCAAAAAAAAAGGGCGACAGTAATTGATACGACGACGGAGAGTGGACTGTCGCTGTCGGACCATCAAGTCATAGCTATCATCGCTCTCACCATTCACTAGCAGCATGTCCAACATCAATAAAGCCCTTCGTTCCCGTCGTACATCTGCACAGTTTTATCTTGTAGTGGCTCCAAAGCATGTGGCCCCAATTCCATCTCTCTACTAGTCACGATGATTTGCACCCATCTCAATTGTTCATCTTTTGCCTCTCATCAGCCTGTATTCTTTCTCTGGAGGTCTGTTAATGTCGTTCCTTTCCCCGAATCTAGAGACCTTTCCAATCTTTCCATCCATAGTTGGAAAGTTTTAAGAATCCCTTATAAATTAACGTCTGAAGCCATACCCTTGAGAAAAAAAACCTGATCTTCAGCACACAATTTGATATCCACTCTCACAGGCTACCCTCTATTATTAATTACCATTACTTTTGAAAGAGTGGCCCTATTGTCTTTCGACATCTCTAAAGCATTTCATGAGGCATGACAGAAAGCTCCCGCACAAAACTCAGGGATATGGTATCTAAGGTCCACTTCACCACCTTGTTTATCACCTGCGATCACCAGTTATCTCTTACCCTGGAGGGTTACTCCACGACACCCTAAACATTCCACCCTGGCGTTCCCCAAGGTAATGTCACCCTCAGAATTCCCCCCAAGAGTCCCCTAAGGCAATGTCCTTGGCCCAACCCTCTTTCCTTTTCAATCAATGACATCGATCCAAACTGGGTCCACCTTTTTGCAGATTACACAACCATTCGTGCAATCCACCTGTCACACGTCCCAAAGGAATAGGTAATTGCATCACTCCAACACAGGAATCCATATCTACATGGGAATCCCGATGGAAGTTATCTTCAACTCAAAGAAAACACAAAAAGTCTCATACTTCCCCGCAAGAGCCTTTTTCCATCAATCCTGTTTTTGTAAACATTTCTCCAACTATGTAATTCTTTGAAATTCCTTGGGATAACATACCCAGCTCACTTGGGATGCTCATTTTTACAACACTGCGAAGTCCCCAAATCCAAGCACCTAGTAAACTATTCACTTATAAGATTTTTCTCTCTATTACCGTAGCAATTAGGCAGTCCAAAATCACCCACCTTCCTATAATCCACACCTTTCGCTTTTCAATTCGGGCGCGCTTTATCGATATCTTCGCCATGAATAATAACCCGGACATACTCGACATGCACGCTCTCACGCGTCGTGACGGGGTCGTGCCTTCTACTTCTACCGTCTTTTCTTCCCATTTTTTTTTTCCCAGCAATGAACTTTCAGGTCGACCTCCTCTCAATACTCTTTCGCGACAGACAAGAGCATCGACCTCGGGAGGCCTGTTCTTACTAGATTTCGACAAAAACAGAAATACATGTGACAGTGTTTCCTTCAGATAACTGCAATATTACGAATTTCACTCCGAGATGTTGTATGCTTCGCTCTGATTCTTCAAAAATTTCGAGGACCATCACGCCCCCCCTTGAAATTAAAATCTTATCACACTTACAGGTTGCACATGTTGGTCGCGCTTCGGCATGCTGAAAATTAAACGCATTTTCCCTATGTATATGAATGCTCGGAACCAACCTTCATCAACGTCACCTTCCATGAAGCAGTTTTACACCAAATAGTGGCTAATTCATATTTCAAGGTGGTGGCTGCAGGAATTTCCCTTCATAAGTATTCAATAGAACTTCTGGGTTGGCGGGAGACTTAGAAGACGCAGCACTTTTTTTTAGACATTCGCAAAAAATTTGTGGTGTTAAAAGGCACCGGTTATAGCTGCATTGCCCATCAAGCAAATATTATCAGTAAAAGATACTTCACTGAAAATGAAACGCTTCGTTGTCATTCTTGATTAACACCGGTACCATACAAAACCTGAAATCTGGGGGATTTTCTTTTGGAAAATGCAGGAAAGAGGTCGGCAAGAAATTTGGATAAGTTTAAAGGATTAAAAAAATGCATGAAATATTTCCAGAAATTACACTTTAGGGAAGAAACACCATCTTTTACCTCTATTATTTGTTTCATTCGAACCAAACTATGCAAGCGAGAAACTAAAAGGCAAGCGGTGGCACATTTTCAGGCCTTCAGTAGAAGAGCATGCATAGCAAATGGAATAGCGATGAACTAACCGTTGTTGTACGCCGATGGGCCGTACACAATCTGTAAAAAAATACAGAGAAAGGAAAACTTCATTCAATTTCCTGAAAGCTGCAATAAAGATTTTACCTAGAGTAACACACATATTACGACAAAATAAATTGATTTCGGGAAAATGTTATCATATGTATAGCAAAAAGACAAACGAGTTTTAACCTGCACATCTCTGCTCTCACCGGAGCTATTTTCACGAAACTTTTACTGTGCGCAGACGGATATGTTTCCAGTATACTTTAAAAATTCCTCCCAAATTCATTACTCCAAGACGAGGCTATTCGCAACAATTAAAAAGAAGTTAATCATGAAAATGAACTCATGCCAGTAGTTGAGTGAAGGACACACCCGAGTGCTCTGCTTGCATATATTCCATGCCAAATCTGATTTTCTCATTCATCAAAATTCATTTTAGGACGGCCTTTACCTGCCGATGGTTTTGATTAGCTTTATTCAAATCAACGACAGATGAATCAATAAGTACCAGAACAGAGTTTATTCACATTTTTTCTTGCTTTACATAAGAGAAGAAAGCAGGAGGATGACGCATTCAAGATTGGCGTACCGTGTCAATGTTCAATTTCTGATTCATTGTGAATAATTGCTCATTGCCAAATTATGGTAAAATCAATTTCGATGAAATTTAAATGGCCCGTAGGGAACATAGCACTCCATGCACAGTGTAAATTTCGTGAAAATAGCTCCGGTGAGAGCCGAGAGGCAGAGAGGTTAAAAGTTGTTGATCTTTCTTTCCATACCCTGTATGGCCTTTCAAAAGAAAAATGCTGAATTAACCTGCTTACATTATTGACTGAAGATGGCTCTGCTTTTGACGATCCCTTTCTTACTCTTTTTCTCACTTTCTTGAAGGGATTGGGCAAACTGAAGAGCGTTGGAACTGCATCAGGCCTCAGAGGCCTCCAACCGTCAGCTCGATGATTCTCAAATTGGGAATCTTCAAAGTGTACCTTCAATTAAATAAAAAAAATTGAGACCACGCTTTTATTATAGTATTAGTGCAATCTTGGGGGAGAAAAAACGTTATGGCGTGCAGCAATTGAATTCGAATGGTCTACTGATGACAATAACTCTGCTCCATTCCCAAGAAACTCAAAATACGATTTCATAAGGTAGCCATAATGCAGAAAAATTAAATAAATGCTATTCGATGCAAAAAAAAAGAATGCCATTAAGGTTATCCCGAGAAAATGAATCAAAATTAACCCTTCTAGTATTGAGGGCTTAGAATGTATTCAAGAAACAGTAAAGAATCAGTTCCTTAACTACGACTTCACCGCACCAACCGTCGATAAATTCCACATTCCCCATCCCAACCTACCCTTTGTGTGTTGAGGAGTGGGAAGAGGAATTGATAAGGGTTGATGAACCCATCAATATGGATTGTTGGTGAGTCTTTAACTAGTGAGCTGTCAAGGCGCCCCAAGCAACGGTCTATCTCAGATATCACTGACGTGTCAGTGCTGTTCTTCCTCTATCCTTAAGTTTGGACGGAGTCAAACGCCAATGTCGTCCAGCGAAAAGAAAGGGAGGACGCTGGAATGAGTCGCTGTGTGTACGAGAGAAAAGAGCTGGAGAACTTCACTCTGTGTTGAGTCCAATATTGCAGTTGGCAGTTTATTTGAAAAGCTCTTCCGTTTCCTGTCCCCAACATATAATTCAATATCCGAGTTTCGTTGGACGAAGACGTGCCTCTCAACTCCTGCTGCACGCAACGAATTGGGGCGACAGTTTTTTCATGCCATCTGGGGGCTACATCAAAAACTTTCCCAGCCCTTGCCTTCCTTTTTTTAGCATGGAACAACAGTAGTATCAAGACAGACTGGTAATAAAAAGACACCTCTCACCTAGTTTCCGCATAAAAGTTCTAAATAAGTAGAAGTAAGAAGTGCAAGACTATCAGCCGTAGTGAGGAATATTTCTTCTCGCCCCATCCATTTGCACTTCACTTTCTGGGTCCAACTTGAGCTACTCAATATTGATTTCGAGTTGCTTATGGCCGACTTGGAATTTCACGGGGATGAGGAAAGACGATACGATGGGGTTCGTCTCGTGATCCCTTTATTTGTACACCGCAGGAGTTCTAATATTCTACTTCCGCGTCTTCCCCAGTCATTTATCGGTGGAGTGCGCGAGCTCCTCGCCTGGATCGACTCCTAATCCAGTCTAATGCATTTCAATCTTTCCTTATCTAACCAGGAACACGCACTGATATATAGGCAGAGTTCGAAATTAGATGCAAGGTAGTCGAGATACATGAAGTCACCTTCGTTCGTATTTACGACGGGTACATGGATATGTCTTCAGGGATTTCTTCTGATTATATCAAATTTAAATAAAATTCGAAAGCCCATTTTTCTTACAACGATCGCATGGACCCGAGTTTAAATCTCCTACGCAGACGAAACGTAAAGCGCAGGTCTGTCGCGCTATGTGAAATTAAGCTCTGATGACGGCTCTCACCATCCAATTCAATCAACAACTGCATGCGACGATTGCCCGACGCTTGGTATTCATCTTCATAAAGCATACTATTCTATTCTAACTTCTATGGAGAATCCATCGCGAAGTTACATCTAATTTGGCGTGCGCATGGACCTCTTGCCGCACTTCCGAAACATGTCTTGGAAGCTGCCAGAGGAAGTTCGCATTAGTGTCCAATTAAGAGGAATTCGACTGATTGCATGGAACGCTCCTCGTACGGATTTACTGGGTTAATATAACCATAATTGGCGACTTCCTTCGAGGGAATTTCCACTTCCAGTTTTCCATTAGACTCGCAAGCTATAATGGCTCCCACCGAGTTTGAGTAATCAATTCCCAGATCTTCAATAACCTTATGATGTCGTCTTCAAATTTAATTCTCTATCAGTCTCGACAGTAATCTTCACTCGTTGTTTCACATCGCAGAAAAGTTTTGTCATCATGGTCTTAAGACATATCCCTCAAGACAATTAGGTCCTTCACCACTTGGATCGACGTCGTCCCACTTTCCAGTAGATCCTGATTCGACCTCGCTGAATAGATAAATGTGAATCCCTCATTTCCATCCCTTCAAATGAGCGCAGAGAAGTCTCACAGAGTCCGCGGAGAAGAGGATTTCTTTTCAAAACGGTATTAAATTACGGATACAATGGTGCAACGGCAACCATATGAATATAAAGCACTTTATAAAGGGTCCATATTAGTTGTACGGTACCTGAAGGGAATAAGGTGAACAGAGAACAGAAAACAAAAAACGAGGGAAAAGAAAGAAAGAAAAAGGAAGGAAATGAGGAATCAAAAAAGAAATGGGTGGAAGGATTGATTTCAGCAGAGCAGGTACCAAGAGGAAATTTGAGTCGATTTCCAAAGAACGACGAGAATCTTGATAGGGAAAATAATGGATATATACTCCGATATCGTTCACGGAGTGATTTGGAATCACAGGAATCTGGTGTCTGTGTGCCTGCACCATCGCTAAAGTTTTCGTGCTTCTCCTGCCGACGCCAATATAAAAACAGAGAAAGAAAACAGATGACCCCACGCAAATATAGCCCACAACTGGTCCCGTCCCCCCCCCCCCTCGATCCGCATTCCACGAAAAGTGACCAAGTGCCTTCAGGCATAACATCAATACATCACGCAATATGCATAATTCAGTCTTTCCAGATGAGACGTGCATCAAATGTTGGCATTGAGTATGTTGCCGGAATTCTCTTCCTTTTCCGAGAAATTGTGAGCCTACGAGTCTCAAGCCTCTCTCAGAAAAATAACATACATTATACAGAGGTTGTCAAATGATAGGATCAAGCACCCCACAACACTTCAAGTTTCGTTCAAAGAAAACACTGTTTCCAGCCTTCTTCACACAAACATTGCCATAATTCATTACCTGAAGTGGAAAATTTTGAAAACAACGCATAGTTGAAATTAAAACTGATTTCTTCTTAACGTCTTTTCTCCTTTCTTTATTAGACAAAAGTGGCAATCGCACGGGCACCAGTCGATGGATATGTCAAGAATCAGTCGCTAGTCGAATCCCGTCATGGTACACCCCTCTATCAGGTTCTTCCTTCTGATGATTCTCACAGAAGAATTCATCCATGGAATGCATCCATGCATTCTCCTCCTTCTCAATCAATCTAGCTGATTTTGGATCCTTTGGGAATCTGGAATTCGAGGCGCGAACGCTAAGGGTCGGAACTGTGCTTGTTGGCCGAGCGGTGCTAGCGGGTTCAGAGCCTGAAAGCGTGGGATGGGGTTTGGATGGCGGTAGCGGCGATCTCTTTCCACCCCGACAGGCAATCCAAGTGCTTTCTGGGATATGACAACGTAACGTCGGGATGACATGAGCCACTCCGTCTGCCGTGTGGCGGAAATATGGAGCTAGAACCCCTGAAAAATCATTCCACGGACTCGAGCAACCTGGGGAATGCCCATAAGACCAAAGGGGCTGAAGGGAGTTCCGAGAAGCCGCAATTGGGTGTCGAGCTTTTGCCAAGCATGCACCACCTTCCTTAATGTACACCATTATTGTAAAGAGTTCATTGTCTAATGGTTCCAATTATGTGTCGCTTAAAACAAAAAATAAACGTTGGCTCAATCTCGAATGAGAACACAGTTCCCCAAAAAACGAAAATTGTGCAAACTTGAACCCTTCAGCACGAAAACGAAGTCGCATTCCAAATCTTGGAAACCGAACGAATAAAGGAACGCCGCAACGTTGAGATTAAACACAGTTCAACGTTGAAAATATGCTCATGCACCACGTTGTGCCACCGTTGAATTGTCAACGTTTAGGCATTACCTCCTCCCTTCCCTGAGCTAAACGTACGTTAATATCGATTAGAGCGTGAAAGTACTCCAGTGAGTACCACCATCCAACGAATAGGTCCATCTGAGGTTATAAATTCCTTCAATAGATCGGAATACGAGTTAACTACTTGCATGGCATAGCTCATTCTGTCCCAACAGAGGAGTAACGTGTCTGGCATAATCACATGATTTATCTCCCATGCAGGAGAAGAGCCACACACCCTTACAACAGGCCGGTGAACACGCTCTGTCATTCTCAAACGAGATACCTTGTATATAAGAGCCTAAGCCAATACATGCGCCATGTAGTGAGTCAGGAAAATTCGGCATGTCTCCTCGGACCCCCTGGTCAGAATTACCCAGTCTCCTTCTGCCGGGTTACCTCCTTCAATGGGTCTACCTAGATATTCCAAAGCCTTCCCTTAAGTTGTACATGGGAAAAGATCGGGTACTGTATGAAAAATACAGGGGACTTATTTCAATGGCACCAGGGTGAGAATCATGGCACCAGCGGTTAGGCGCCAACTCGCATCGATTGGTAGAATCTATTTTCTGTTGAGATAATGTTGATAATTCCACATTGAAACAACATTGAGACTATGAAGACAAATGTGAAAAACGAATTTGCACTTAATAGCTTTTCAACAACTTCGCTAATCCATGAGCAGTCTCTATACGCAGAAAATTCGGTTAATTACGAATAGCCGGCATTTCATTGATGCTGATTCTTCGCTGAATTCTCAACTTCAACCATGTCTCAACATTTCATACGTTTGTCAATGTTGATACAACATTGTTGTGCCGAATGGAATTCTCCTAACTTGGTCTTTATCCCTCGCTCATCTGTTTCATATTTACAACTAAACTGTACGTTCATATGGGGTCTCTCATAAGTAACTTCATTCCATCTGTACCCAACATTTTTTCCGTTGAGGCGTGCAGAAAGTTTTTTTGTACTCATACCGAAATAGACCAAAACCAGAAAGAAAAAGATTGGAAGTCATGTATGAGATGCCAGCACACAGGTAATAACACAAAATGCTATGGATAGGTCTAGCCAATGGCAGATCCAAAGGGGGGGGGGGGGCCAGGTTCACACTCAATTTTCTATTTATTTAAAAAGCCTCTACATTAATTTTTATTGGGGCCTGTGAAATAGCTAAGTTTTTACCTCAGACGAAAAATGAAAAAGGTAATAGGACAGGGAGTGGTGGTAGGTGGGCGGGGGGAGGGATTAGTAAGAACTAAGGAACTGCAGAACTGCCCTCCAATAAAAAATTTCAGGATCCACCACTGGGTCTAGCATTGCATAAAGCCAGTACCTTCCTCATCATAGTATAGCATTGGAGTCCCTACCCATAGAGAGAAGAGTTGGCATCATCTCCCCATTGTTGGTGTCATTGGCAAGTCAAGTACTACAAAAGCAAGGAAAAAAAGCTCGAAGAGCATTAAGATTCTCCTACATAAATTACTTCTATCATCACATCTGTCCATACATCTGGTAGAAGTAATGAGGACAAGAATTGAACTAGTCCACTTTTTTTTAGGTTCAGTCCCATAATTCACTGAGGCTTATCCATTCTGCCAAAACAAAAATTGAATTCTTTAAGCAATATAGCTCTACTGATTCGACTACCATTTGACTTAGTTAGGGGTGTCAAAGGAGAGCAGTTCATGTATTTTTCTTGTGGCACTACATCATAAATTATATACAGCCCATTTTTACAGGCTCTTTAAAGCATAAAAGCATCCATAATCTCATCTAATATGCAAAACAATCTCTATTTACAATTTTTCATGACAATATCAGTTGTAATTAGACAACTGATTACTTGTCACTTGTTACCACTGGGTGGATAACATTTTGGTGTTTCCCCTGCTTCTGAACAAGTGCATCATTAATTTAATCATTTATGGGTGAAATATATGGAGAAAACTGCTTTCAGGCTCAGTGCTCAATTGAAAAACAGAGCATAGATTCAACTTTCACAGTATTGAAATTCTTTTCACTGAGGCACATATAGCCAGTACAATAGCCATGTTTCTTCTACACTTGAGTGAAATTCCAGTTTCATATCTGATGTCATTACATCAAAAATTTTTCAGACTTCATATAGTTGATGGATGGATTAAATGGCTAACTCTTTAAAAGAAAAAGAAAGGAAGGACTATCAATACATTTATCTTACCCATTAATGCAATAATGCTGTCAGCATTCAAAAGCAATTTGAAGAAGTCTATGGTGGGTCTGCCTTCCAGAAAGAAGTTACCAAGCAGGTGCAGCAATATTGAGAGGGACATTCACTTACTCCTCTTCAGAAAATTAGCCATATTTAACCAGTTAAGCCAATCAACTCCTCAAAAAAAAGTTTGGAAAAAGATTAGACATTAGACACAATTTTAAATTTTCATACAGGTGTAGAAGAAACCGCCAGAGCAAACACTATTTCCTGCACATGCATTACACCACATTGCATATACCTTCAATTTGCTTGGTAGACCTACAACCCTTTCAGGCCAGGCGGGACTCAGGAGTCCTGCACTTTCTTCGCATTTGTTATAGGGTTACACAGGAATGCATGAACTTGAGACCATGGTGGGATTCTGAGTCCCAGTTTATAGTAGTTCACCTCATGTTGTCAAGTTGACAGCAGCCCACAGTAATTTGAAGCTGCTGTATTTCCTCAGGCACTTAAAAAATGGTGTCATCTTTTGCATTTATTTCAGCTAATACATTTCTTTCCCAGCCAATTTTTCCTGTTTTTTGCTAGCTTGATAATGGAAAGTGGTGCAGGAATGCTGGGAAAAATATGACATAAAGTAGGGATATGAGTACTAGCTGAACTAATTAAATTTCATAATTTTATTAATTAATTAATTTTAAAAATAATTTAATAAAGATACACCTACAATGTAACTAGGTGTATTGAAGGTTGGCATTGAAGATGGAAAACTGGATGATGTATGGACACATGGAATATGGAATCTAGGTCAATTCAAAGGTCCAGAAAACCTCAGGCTGTGGGTGGGTGCAACATCAGCCTAGCTTGGTAAAACAGTGAGGGTGACCCACAACAGGGTAAAAAAGATAATATATAATGGTAATGTCAGGATGGAGATAGTCCATTTTAATCAGCAATCACCTATTGGCAACTTGGATCCTTGATTTAATCTATTTCAAAGTGTTTGCATCGTTTTTCCTCTTTAGGCCCAGGCTTTCTTTTCTGTAAACCTTTGGAGCAGGGAAAAATTTGAAATATATACTCACTTTGAATGATATTTTTAAAATCCAAATTATTCAGATTGGTTAAACTCTGACTCTCACCACTTGCACTGCATGGGTATCAGTGGTGTCAACTGAAAATTTGTTAAAGTCAATTGAAGAAATCTGTAATCTAGGCCTTGGCTATTTCATGAAAGATCAATAAGACCAGCCTACTGGAAGTCACCTTGCAAATTCAGAAGCTGTCCTTTTCCTTCCAGCCCTCCCATTCCACATATTTTTCCCAGTGGGATCAGATGGAAGAGGGAAGATTGATTCTTTTCTAGCAAAACTAAAACAGCTGTTGGCACTGCAAGATGCTGTTCCTCACATAGGCCAGAACTATGTTTTGGCACATTACAGTGAAAGAGTCACTAATTGGCAGGCAGTTGGTCACATGGGATTCACAGCTAACCAGGCCAAAAGTCATGTGGGTTTGGATGCCAGCTTCAGGAATGCCCTGATGCTCCTGTGAGTGTGGTAACTGGCCAAACCTCTAAAGGCCTTGTCAAGGTCTTGTTGAAGCCTGGGCCTTTGCCTTTCATATAACGAATTCAGATAAACTGTCAAATTAACTTAGCAGGGCCATTATAGCATAACATCTACTAATGTACGTTACGTCAACTTGAAAACGCAACCATACACAGTCAGTTCTAAAATGTGAGAGGTCATTCCAAATTTACGTCAGGCTTATCGCAGCTCGCAACGCTCGTCGTTAGGCCTAGCCTTGGACAAAGCCTACGTCACGCTTCGCCGAGTAATCCAGCATCCATCATTTGTTAAAAGGAAGCTACGCATAAGCACACCTATAACGACTGGTTTACAGACCATTTCGTGAGGCCTACAAAAGCCTCTTCTGATGGCTACGTAACCCCCTACAGACGATTCCGTTGAAAATCCTACGGCTCGTCATGCCGAGTACAAAGCCATGCCTATTTTTCTGAGATAACGCCTGACTTTTCTTTCGGCTAGGCCAGGGTCGCAAAGTGGACGCAAAAACTTCTCGACGGATATGATAAGACTAACGTGGGTAACCTACAGATAAGGGGAGGGGCGATGACCCTGCCTCACCTCGCATAAACGTGCCGAGTCGGGCGGGTCCCATTCACTATGTCCGGCGTGTTCCCACAAGCAATTCAATGCCCAGCGAGTCCGTCTTCCTGCATCCGCGGGGAATCTGAACAATCGGTATCCGGTCTCTGTTCTATTGGTGCAATTCGGCGCAGAACAGCCTGGCATCTGACAGGGAAGCCGAGAGAAGCCGACATCCCAGACTGGATCCAATATGGCACCATCGCGTCCCCGTGGTCACTAACCGCCCGGGTCCAACGACTCCCCCCCCCCCCGAAACAGGGAAGGGAGCGGCCGCCAGATGTCTCACCGATTGCTCATTGCCCATCAATCAATGAACCTTTTTTTCCTACGGTGCCTTTGGATTGAATTTACCCACCGCCTTCTACCAACGCGGCGCTGCTATTGTACCTGCCCTAGTACGACCTGGCGACGATGAATCGAGGTCTACGTGGCAACACAGCCGAAACTGGCCATGCACGAAGCATCATGCATCGCATTGCGGGAGAATGTCTTCGCGTTCTCTGTCGAGAGCCCCATTGAAAATGATGGACTGGGTGCAAGCCTCATCGGGAATCATCGCAGTGAAAGGACGAAGCATGAGACGAGATAGCCAATTACGATCGTATTTCTTTGTCCTACTGGGAGAAGCAGCAGCAATCCAGAAGCGTCGAGACGCATGCGTCCACGAATGAGAAAAGCCGTTAGGAAACGCATGCGCCCTCATCCTAGCAGAGCCGCTGCAGAGAGCAAAAGAAATTCGCCCTTCGTGCCTTTCGGTAGCTCATGGCAGTCCATCAAGGTCAGATACTCAAGGCTATTCCGTCACGCATCATCGACTCCTGTTCCGGGAGATGTACTGTAGAAGTCAGAAACCGGAAACCACGGATGCGACAATGTGAGCCTGCGCCTCGTCGAGAAGGCTCATCACGGAAAACAAATAATTTACAATACAAGAGAAAGAAAATATTAACAATGTTTTATGCTCTTCGACTGCTTTCCCGCATGACATCCATCGAGTGCTAGCAGGATTAAAAACGGCCTGCTAGATGTCTCTTTCTTCCCCCTTTGAGTTCCTCGATCGCAATGCAGATGTCGTTCGCGTCGTGCGTCGGATGGAACGGACGGCTGCCTCGGGTGCCGCGCTCTGACTTGTCCTGCGGACTAAAAGTCATCTTTTCGGAATCATTTTAAAGATAGTAATGATGCTGCCGCTCGAATTTTCCAGCTGTTGAGCTGTTGACTCCAAGGATACAATCTGCATCGTCTCATCGTCCCCAGCGATTCAGTGAGATGTTCATATAAAGAATTATTTCTCATACCAAGTGCCTCGATTCATAGCTGCAATTTTTTGTAGTTATGGGAATAGTTCGGTATCTAACCCTCTTGGTCAAGTATTTAAAACCTGGTACCTCAATTAGTGACTTCGATTCCATAAAATTCTGTTGTTCAGCGCGTTTTGGGTAACACGTACTTTTCGATACTTTCACCTGCTGAGACCCTGAAAAGACCCCCCCCCCCTGCTTCGAGGCGAGTCCATCGGTGCCTCGTTTCTCCGAATCGCTTTCGGTCGGTCGGTGTCGTTTTGGAATTGAGTTCCTTCTGCACCGAACTGAATCGATATCGATTATTCTCACAAAGAGATCCAAGGGGACCGATGGAGAGAAGACTCATTTAGAGAGAGAGAAGAGAGAAGAGAGAAGACCCATTTAGAGGCAAGGCCTTTCGACCGGACGCTGAGAATCGCGTGGAACCGAAAGTTAAGAAGACGCAAATCGCAGGCGAGAATCACCTGCAAACACGCATCACTGAATATTTGAAAGAAGGCGAAAGGTTCCTTTCCCCTCGGGACGGAAAAGCAGATCCCCGCTCGCACTTCCTCCTCGTCCCTCCTCATCCCTCCTCATCCCCATTAATATGCAAGTGGAAGGAGTGGGAATAGTCTTGAAGGCCTTCATTTAAACCTATTCGAGGGGATCATCTTCATGATATCCTCGCAATCTCATTCCGTATTCTCGAATGCGTCTCTAACAGGGGGGAAGAGAAGGGACGAGAAGAGACGAGAAGGGAAGAGAAGGGAAGAGAAGGGACGAGAAGGGACGAGAAGGGAAGAGAAGGGACGAGAAGGGAAGAGAAGGATTTAGAAATGAAGATGGACTTGGATCCCGTTCTCTGCATTGTCCATCCTCGTAGGACAGTTTGTCTCTGGCGTCTCTCTCCTTCAGTTATTCGCTTAAATCTATTCTCGTATGACGCATGAACTTCACGAACGATTCCCATTCCTGGAAACGCTGTTTCTTCGGTTCGGTTCGAGTGCCGTGATCCCACTCGATTCCTCATCTGTCTCCCCCCCGAAGGCCTTCTGCCTTCTCAGTCGGTTGCCCTCGTGCCAGCTTGTCACGCGCCGTCTCGCGGGCACGAAAGTGCGGAGGGCTTCACGGACTCGTCCGGTTCGGTTCGGCACTGCAAAGAAAGTACTTTTCGGTGATGCGAGTACTAGGAACAAAGGAGACGAGAAGGAAAGTACTTTGCGAAAGTCCTTGTTTACAAATTTCCCTTTCGATTCGGGAAAAATTTGAGTTTTCAGTACTTTCTGTTGTCACTCGGTACCCGAGAGGGGCGAGTCCGGTCCTACCTCTTTTGACCGCTTTTATCCACATTAGCCTTCTCGTTTCTTCCATCATTTCAAAGACAAATTCTGGCACCAGAAGAAGAATCCGATCCCCGAACCAGAATTTCTACTCCAGAAGTTCTGGACCGGACTCGGAAGCGGTGTACGACGAAATGCCGAATCTCAGTTCGCCGAATTCCAGTACTTTCCAAAAAAAATAGTCATCACATGTCATAAACTATGAGATAATAAAAAAAAAGAAGTTGCAAGTTGGGGGAGATCAAGGAAAAAAAAAGAAACGACCTGGATGAACGATCTTTTTTTTTGCGGAGGGGAGTTCTTTCTGTCATTTCTCTCACAACGTCTGCACATTTCCAACATGTAACCGTCCCCATCGCTTTGGGGACGTCACGAACTCCATTCCAATCGCAAGACCACATGCCACGCCACGCAAGAGGCAAGAAAACAGGTCTCGCCGTCGGTGCATGATGAAATCTCAGTCTGATACGAATCTTCCCCGTCTGACGATCTCGACTTCGCATTCACCTACCTGTCTGGGTTTTCCGCATTTTCCGCTTTTTTTTTTTCGAGATAGTGTTACCATCAGTGCATTAAACGTTCGACGAACTGAGGGATTCGACATTTAGGCAGTTCAACATTTTTATCCTTCGCTATTCCGCGCATTCGTCATGTTAGACTGTCGGCATTATTGTTTTCGGCATTTCGTAATAGACCCCTCGTTAGACACCGGTAGATCCTGGCAAGTGTGCTAAATTTTTTTTAGTCTATGCGCTTGCGCTAACTGCCCGGCTGTTTTGCCCTCAGATACTGCAAGGCAATTTCCGTGTCTTATATTGTCTCGGATCGAGGAATTGGCTTCGATTCTCTCTCCCCCTTCACCAAGGGGAAGAAAGGGGGGAATAAAAGGAGATATATATCAGACGGCGACGAGTGACATGTAGTGTCAAGGCGACAAGCTGTGATTTAACCCACGGTCTACCCTTTAACCCACGGTGGTTAACCCGTGACAGGTTTGTCTCTGGCGGGCGATTACGGACAGGTGCGTATGACGGTGAGAAAAATTGTCTCATACTCATCAGTAAAGGATTTCTCTGCCAATTTTTGCATCGACGCTAAGTAGACAGAACAGTGGATGTTTTCCTGTAGAGTCCGTGATGATTAGCAATGAAAAAAGGCAGATAAACGTTTTTTACCGTGGAAGTTTCACAGAAAAAAACGGCAACATTCGGTTTTTCTCGTTTATTCTTCAGTTCCATGGAGGGGGGGAGGGGGAAGGGCCTTTGTCGCCCGATCGTAAATAGGAGTCTTCGCCCTTGAATATCACTTGGAATTGGAAATGATTCGGAACCAGATAGGATTGTGCGAACGGGAAAGTCTCTCGTGCATCGCCGATGGAGGCCTTCCCCCACCCGTCGAGTCGGATGAATGCATTCGAGAAGACCAACGCGAGGCTCGTGCCAGGCTCGTGCCAGGGCTGTGCCAGGCCCGTGCCAGGCTCGAGCTGGTCTCGAATGCCTAAATCTGCTTCCGTCGCTTCCATTCCAATGATCCATTGCATTAAAGTAGAATTTGGCGCGATTTCAAGATCTTTATGGGCATCGAACTGCAGCGGTGAGCCATATCTGGAAGCCGATCGCATTCTGTACGGGAATTGAGCTCCGGGGAAAATTGGCTCGTGGATCCCACGGATCTCACGGCCCAGTACCACGAGACATCCGAAGTACGTCCACGGTACATCCTCGCATGCGGATGACGTACTGCGGATGTGCGTCAGATGGCTTGTGCCGATGAGGCAACTTCTTCTCGGTTTCGCACGACGTCAATCCTTTATTTGATGACGCATGGTTGAAACTTTGAGATGATCTCACCGTACTTTCCGGCCGTGCGTATGTAAAAAAAAAAAAAAAGACGTTGAAACGATGGTCCATTGAACAGATTTCAGTTCTAATGTCGTCCAACTTTAATGTCGGATTTTACCGAGGGAAACCGGGCGAGGATGAAGCGGGTGAGGATGAGCTGGATGAGGACGAACCGGATGAGAATGAACCGGATGAGGATAAAACCCCCATTTTCTGAGACAGGGTAACGGCAACTACTTCCAAATATCGAGATTCTACTTTCAACATTTCAGGTATGTTTATGAAATTCAGATGACCCGAAGTGATAGACTGCGGAATGAAGACTAGAACGGGAACTCCAGATTCTTTCCTAATACTCGCCGCAGAAAACGAGTCGGCGGAATTTCCGGTCGGCCGAGAGATCGGAACGTCCATAAAAGGATTTGGAACGAGGAAAAAAGACCCAGGTCGCAGACGAAATGCCATCTCGGCAGACTTCTGAGTTGGAAGACGAGAAACCAGATTTCGCAAAATCGCAGGAGAGCATGAAAAAAAAAAAGCGCCCATGACGACTCCTCTCACGTTGCAAAACGCAGGCCAAATCCCTGCGAAAATCAAGACTCGATCCGCCCAACACACTGCACAAGTGAAGGTTGGAGGGGTGGAGAGGTTTCCCTCGTTTCCGCCCACGTTCGGCTCGACAACGCGTCTATAATTGAAAGTCATACGTTCAGGCTCTTCAAAGCTTGATGAAACGACAGAATGAAAACATCCCTACGACATAAATAGCAGGAATCCATAGAGATCCATCGCATGATTCCTTTCCCCTCCCTTCCCCTCCCCTCCCCCTCCTTCCACTCCTCATTCCCCCCTATCTGCCCCCTCCCTTCCCCTCCCCTCCCCCCTCCTTCCACTCCTCATTCCCCCCTATCTGCCCCCTCCCTTCCTCCCGAACGCGAAAAGGACCCGTCGTCCCGTCCCGACGAACGACGAGGAAAATGATGGGGCGGGGCTTCCTCTTGACGTCATCGATGAGTGCGATGACGCCATCGTCTTCCCTCTCCCCCCTGACAAGATTCGGAAAACTTTTTACACAATGAACCGCCAGACAGGCGAGAAAATTCGGAGCGGAGAGAATTTGCGCGATCCTTCGTGTAATTCCAAGCATTTTTTTTTATCTCCTCTGATCAGCAGTACGACCGAGGGGATTTGTGCAGTGATTTCTGCTTTGCCTATTTTTGCAATTTGCAATTCCTATTTCTTCAGATTTTCTACGATCAACTTCCCGAAGGAAAAAGCAATGAGCTCATAACCGTAAGGCTCAATTTCCAAGTCTCTTACCACGGTGCTTGCGACTTTATGGGAATCGCAATGGGGCACGTGGAACACGTTTGCAAAGGCATTCGAGAGGAAATGATGACAAAGAGCCTTCAAAATTGAGAGAGGAAGCTCCGGAAGGCGTGCAACTTCTTCGCTCGGTCGTAAAAGCTTCCAGGAATCCGACATAACGCAACCGCCGGGGCCCGTCCATCGATCGCCCGAAAGGAAATTAAGTCCACCGGTTATGGCCGTGCTCGTGAAGCACGCAAACTAACGGCTAATTGGTCGCCCGGTGCGGGAACAACAATGGGTCTGTACTTGAGCACACATTTCTTCGTTAGCGGGATAAAAAATCGCGAAGGAGTCAGGTCTGGACTCACGTTCGGTCAGCGTTCGTGAATCTCATTCTTATGAGGCCCGGCGCGTCTGTGACAAAATCTCAATCTCTCTCTTTTCAATGGAGAAATCTCATTCGCTGACATCGGGTTCACTTTGTAGCCGTGAAGGACTGGGTTCAGGTGCATTCTGTGTCGTCTTCATGTTTTTTTCAAAATGGAAATGTCAAAGAGGCAGTGGAGGTGATCGATAGGAGGGGGGGGGGGGGCGAAGAAAGAAAAACACGGAGAATCAGCTTTCATATTACTTCATTTTCACTTTGAAAAAGACCTTCCGAGGGAATAAGGGAAACCGAACGATGAAAGTCGTCAAAGACAAATAAATAAAAGGAGAAATAACGCAGAGGAGTTTTTAGGAAAATAAAAAAACTGAGATCCGAGAGACGTGTACTGTAGGGAAAAATGGGAAAAAAGGAAGAAGCGGAAGAGGAAAAATCGAGGGAATGGACACAATCGTCTTTGGTCGTCGTGTGAAAGAACAGCTTCGCAGCCGAGGAAAAAGCTTGATATGACGTGAGGCATCATACGAAACGGGAGCGCACGATATTAACAATATTCAGCAGCCAACAACATTCAAGAATAGGAAAAAATGAGAAAATAGCAACTTTGCGAAGTAGCATCGTCATCCTCACAACAGGAATCCCGTGTGTGATACCAACAATATTCTTGGAATATACTTCATAATAATTATAATAGCAATAATATAATAATTATCGTAATAATAATATATAGGGGAGGTAAAAAGCATTACCTCCGGACGTGATGATGGGACATCTACGGATTCCAACCGCCTTCGCCCCGATGGAATCTCGCCCCCGCCCTTCGATCGACAGGAATCTCAAATTGCGATTTTAATCTCTGACCTACATCGGGACGGAACGCGCACGGGGGCGACTCTCCGCAGGCAATTAAAGGCAGATATACCATTCGCCTCGACCCGAAAACGGACGGAGTCTCGGGTTCGCTTTCTCTCCGCGAAAAGAAATCCGAGGCCGATGAAGACTTACGGAGGCGGAAGGAAAGGGCAAAGGTTCTCGACCTTTCGCGTGCGACGAAGACGACGCATGCCGTGCAGGCGTCACACCGAGACGGGATCCGATGACCTCCTGTCGATGCCTCGCGCATGGATGGACGAATGCACGTAAAAAATCGATTCATCTTTGAACCGACGGAAATGGGAGTCGAGACGGCGAGATCCACCCTCGAGACTCACGGCATCTCCAAGCGATCGCCTATCGGTTAACGAATCGGCTCCGAATCGGCTTCATCCCGAGGCGTGCAATATCGCGAAAAGGTCTTAGACGTCTTTTCCAGACAGTCGCGTTCATATCATGCTTGATTTTTTTTTTTCAGAGTCGTGTAAGGTATCCTGGTTCTGAATTGCGCGCTAACGATAACTGAGTTCATTAGACGCATCAAAAACAGCTGGAATCGTCTGACGAAGGTAATCTCTAACTCCATGGGAAATCGTCGGAAAATCGCCCCCCGCTCTTTCTCTCTCGTCCCTTATTCAGATTCCATAAATAGCAAAAATTAGTTAAGACCTGTAAAATACATCCGGCGGGGGGGGCGGGGAACCCATCGGGGCGAAAACGGATGAGACGCATCTATCAGAGAAGGAAACCGTCTCGGATTTCCTAGAGGACGAAGAGCGATATCGAGAAAAAGGGATGGAACAAAGTGAAACAGTTCACTCTGCACGTGAAACGGCTCACTGTGCACGCGAAACAGTTCACTTCGGAGGCGTGGCACACGGAAGTCGAGAACGGCAAACGAGCAACGAGCGAGAGAAAAAAATCACTTTTTCAAGAAGGAGAGAAGACCCGGTTTCTTGGTCGTGGCTGGGGCCATCAGCATCGGCACTTGGTTCTTGTGGGTGATTTGGATCTGAAAAAAAAAAAAATTTTAAATCGCCACATCATCCAGGTGCTAAATGGGTTCTACGTCGTACGTGAGACTTAAAAATATAAAAATACAAAATTTGAAAGATTTCTCCGTAAAATTAAAGTGAAAACTTTGTCCGCTCTCTTTTCCTCAAAATATTATTTTCCCTACTTTCTCAAGGCAACATCATCGAAATTAGAACAGATAAGATTTCGCACTCATTCGCTAAATACGTGGCGTGAGCCACCAAATTCGCAATATTTTCGGCTCGCAATTTCGCCCTTGCACCCGAAGTCGCGGAAAGAAAAAGTCCGCCCAGTTTTCCAAGTCATTATTTGGCGGGAATGCAAAAAAAAGGATTAAAAAAGGGGGTGAAAGACTTTTGAAACCGTGCCACAAGAATCTCCCATGGGGAATCCCATTTGAACTTGCTTTGAGCAGTCTCGGACGATTCCCCTTTTAGCATTCGCGTGATGAAAAACGCAGCAGGAAACAGAATGATTTCAACTTGCTGCTACGAATTAGAAAAAAAGGGAAATGCATTCTATTCTCATTCTCGCCGATAAGTCGTCATTTTAGCAGCAGAATTTCGATGATTTCAGTGTTGTTTCTTCGTTAGAATGGAAATTTAAAGTTTAACACGAGGAACCTCTTCCCCATCTTCCAGAGCACATCTTAATTCGTACAAAACAATCGATAATTCCGTGAAGAAGAGAATTCACGAGGATTAGAGGACATTATTTCAGCCGCATAGAAGAGGAGAAAGAAAAACAATACAGAAAGTATTTCATCTTTTTTTTTCTCCTTCGTCCACCCAACACTCAACGAATCGCTGCAATCTAACCAAGAAGCGACAAATTTTCTCGCGGAGGCAAACACCAGGTATAAATTTCTCTCTCTCTCTCTCGAAGGCCCACCGAAGCCCCAACGACCAACTAATTTACACGAGGTCGGAATTAATGGTTAAATAATAAATGTAAGGACTCACGGTGCACGGAGGCTGCATCCAGGGCTCCCCGTCGATCTGCATGGGGAATCTCTTGCGCGTGCGGATGACGACCGAGGAGCATTGGGCAAGTCTTCTTCCGGACGCCCGAAGACCTGACCTCACCTGACCGATGTGAAGACAGTTCTCCAGTCCGATCACCTCGATCAAGCGATCCCCGATGTCTGCACGCCCGAACGCATGTCACAGACACGAAATCTTCACTTAAGGCACCTCCTCGGTAGGACGCCGTAGCGATATTGCATGGTGCTTAACGGGTTTCAAGGCGCGTGGCAGAACTCACTGAGCGGACTCAAAGAATTCTCCAAAAATCAAAAATAAAGGGAAGATACAAACGGAAGCTAAAGACGGCGAAAGGGGAAGGGGAAGGGGAAAGGGAAAGGGAAGGGGAAGGGGAAGGGGAAAGAGAAAGGGAAAGGGATGGGGAAAGTAATGCTGGCAACCATAAACCTAATTTGGCGCAGAACAGAAGCCTTTCTTCTCACCTAAATGGAAAGAATTCCCTGGTACTTAGACGAAGGGAAGTTACACATAGCCCTGCCAGAGTAATTTGAGCACCCAATTTAAAGTATTAAATCTAATTTGGGAATTACGACGAAAAAAAAGACTGCAGAATGCATCTAGACGCGTTAGCATTGTGTAGGCCCTTCATTTTTAACTTTCAGTACTTCGATGCGTACTGGTACGGACTGCTTAACAGTGACTGTGAGTGTTTGTATTCAAATACTCTGGCTGGTTAAATTAACAAGAACAGGACTCTGTATGAAATAAATAAATAAACTTTGACTCGCAATTGTGCAATTTATAGTTAATTATATTATTACACAGAATCTGAAAAGGGATTTGGTCTTGTACAATCATCCTAACGCTTTGACCGACGGGAAAATACAGAGCACATTTACCTGAACTCCCACCAAAGTAGTGGAACGTCTACAATCGCAGTTGCCGTAAAGGGATCAGGAACATATCAGCATTTGAGCACAAAAGAATAAAAATGAAATGCCTTCACCACGTCAGATGTCTAGATGCATTCAGTGGTCTTTTTTGCCGTAATAAACGGATTTCTTTAAATAGGGTCCTCAAAATTTTCAGACAGGCCTCTGAAAACGGGACAAGCTGCAAGCATCGATACGTACGTGATTACGCTTTATGTTTGAGCAAGGACCGAGGAGGCCTATGAGATTCTTTCTCGAGATGAGCAACGAAGAAGAATGTTATTACGCACATTCCTTTCCTCTCTACTTATGGAGGCCCATAAGTTGCATCCCATATACACAGGGAGACCAGAGTAAAATAGACACGTATCGTACGAAAACCAAGCCTGAATGTTCAGAATGAGAAGAACATTGAGAATTTTTTTTAGCGTTAATCAGTTGTTCGTATACGCATGACCTGCTACGAGAAGCACCGGCACATGTTTTGTGGGTATGTTAATTAAAATATGAGGAAGTTCATTCCTTTCAGGGGAGTCTACTTTACTCTCATCACCCTGCATAGATAGATGCTTTGGATTACGACGCCACCAGAATCCATCTGCGTCGCATTTCCTTTCATGTTGAGTACATTAAAAAAAACCCTGATGTTATGAAGGGAAGGAGAATGAAAAGAGAGAGAGAGAGAGAGAGAGCGAGAGAGACCTTGGAAGGCAGTAGTGAGATCGACGGAGGAGGCAATGGAGGTAGTGGAGAAATCCCGTTGAGAGATGGACAGTCCTATCCCTTTCTTCTTCCCCCGTTTTCTTGCACTGGAACCGGACGTCGTCGTGGATCCATTGATTTTCTTCTTCGTGTGCGATTCCCCCCACAGGTTGCTCCCACCGTGGCTATAGGGAATGTTGAGGAGAGCGATCCCCTGCAACGACGGCCCGCTCGCCAGGTCCAGCGACACCCCATCGCACTGTACGGGTGGATCACGCTTCAATCGCGCCCTGTGGATCCTTCGCACCGGGAGATGCTTCCTTCCTTACCATTATGTCGATGTCCTCGTGGAGGTTCTTGCACGAGGCCGCGAACGTCTCCGACGTGGCGAATTCGAAATACCACAGTTTGTTCTTCATCCGAGAGTTGAACTTCTCTGGGTTTCGCTCTCGTTCCAGGTGGAATTTCACGCAGATCGCCGCGTCCTAAGTCCCGGAAAAAAAAGAGTTAATATATCACCCCTCTGCATCCAGATCCACTACAAGCTCTCACGGCCTCATTAGGGGCTAGAAATAATTTCCTCCCTTCCCTCGCAAGAAGCCCAAGTTCTTATATGGGATTTCACGTCTGGAAATGTCCTCTAATGCCTTCTCCATCCTTCATTCGCTTAAAAATAAACTTTTTTTTCCTGATGCAGCTTTTTTTCTTCCTCTGCAGGGTCTCTCCATGATGAAAATGATAGGAGGAATTCCTGGAAGGCAGCAACAGAAAGGAAGGAGAAGATGGAAGGGGAGGTAGAACTTGGGGGTCTGGTAATTGAATTTCTGCCAGAGAGAGACCTGTTGACCCAAGAGAGGCTGAGAGACAGTTCCTTCTCCCTAGCTCTTTCCCCATGTTGATCCTCGTTTAATGACGGCAGAGAGGAATAAGAAAAAAGAACAAAAATTGGGCCTTACCACCCCGATGGAGAAGTAATTATTAATGATGTTGTAGGGTATGGAGTCCCCGGGTTCCCTGGCCGCTTCGCTCACTTGAATGCTCCATCGGTCCAGCATCACTGTCGATGCCTTCTCCACTTTCTGAAAAGAGGCCAACACCCGTAAACCATCAACAAGGATCTACGAAATCGATCTCCAGGGCAATGACCCATTCCCTCCCCTTTCCTCTCATCGATGGAAGCAGAAAGTTTGCCATCCGATGGGGGAAGCAAAATGAACTTAGCCAAAGCCTAGACCTCGATGAGAGTGGTAACACCAGGGGCACAAACGAACGGAAATTCAGACGATGAGAGACTCTCTGAAAAATTAATACCCGTGATTATGCTTCGGTCGTGTAATGGTCGAGAAGGTGTACAATTCCCGAATTCGGCCCTCAATTTCCTCTCTAAAACTTCTCGGAATTCATTCTCATTCAAACCTGATCTAAATGTATCATCTTCCTACGAGGCTGCCAATTTGGATCCATATTTAGACACATAAACCAGTATTTTAAAGCATGAGCTATTTAAATGAAGCAACGAGGAACCTATGACACGTGCAACTCATTCTTTAGAGGGGTCACCTTCGGGAATACATCTGTCTTGCGATCATGCTCGAAAATAATGAGAACGAGGATGGAGTTGAAGATAAAAATGAATTTCTCGGAAGTCATTATCTGCTTTTGTAAGCTCTTCCAAACATTCAGCGGGAGGATAATTACTTCTTTCGTATTCCTGATTTCCCGACGGCACAGAAGGCCTCGTCTGAACCCGATGAGGTCAGAGGATAACGTCTTCAGTTCTTTCATCTGACTGATCACGACGGCCATGAATTTCCGATTTCCTATCACTACAAGCTCTTCTCATCAGAGTGACAGAAGCAAAAAATGGGGTCCGAATACGAATCGCTTCTCGATGGCAGACCGCTTCTCGATGGCAGACTGCTTTTCAATGCCTCATATCGAGGCTGTCGATTCAAATGATTCTTTCCTCGCTTTTGATGGTGCGATCCCCACGATTCTCACTATATTCTGCACCGAAGGGCATTGCACTTTTGGTTTATTTACTGAACGGCTGATTTCCTCCCTTGGCGGCTTCTTTTCCGGATTTTCATTACGTGCAACTTTCTTTCACAGAGAGGGACGATTTCTCGATCCGATTCGACCGTCTCATTATGGTGGTTCCAGGAAACAGACCACCCGACTACAAACCCTAAAGTGCTACTTAATGATGAAATCAAATGCGATCGTGGGCAGGAAACTGCAAATCGCCAATCTCTATTTATAAAATAAAATAATGAAATAATAGCTGAGATATTGGTAACCTCGATGCAGTCCTCCAAAAATCGACACGACTTCCTAACGAGTCTTTAGAATCGCAATTCAACGAGGAAAGTCCGTTTCACTGAAGGAGAAAATTAATTCTATAGAATCCTCGGAGAGAACGAGTCCTCGCTCCTCGATTTGCAAGAAGAAACGATTACGAGAGATCCAAGGCGCAACAATGCGAATGCAGAAATCGGGTGGATCGAGCGAATCGTGCAAATCCTTGCTTTTCACTCTGCTTCTCTCAAACTCGATCGTTTATTTCCGGGGCACGTAGGCTACTTTGCATGTTTCATCGAATGATCGAAGTCGGGTGTCCGGCATTCTCCCCCCGATGATTTTTCTGTCTTCGTTTTCGAAGGAAAACTCGGAAGGCGATTCTGTTGTTGCCATTAACTCGGCGGCACGGTGTCGGCCGGACTGACCCGATTCACATCAGAAACACTAACATTTAAAATGGACCGTCGTCTACGAAGGAAACGATCCTGGCAATAACACATCTAGGAAACTCGTTTCGGAACTATTAATTTGAAAAACTCCAGAGACAGATTTTCAAATAAAAAAAAAGCATAGAAGAGAGAAAGTCTTAAAAATTGGCGGTGGAAGCTCTCGTTGCCGTCCGAGCAGCCGAGGACACTTCGTCATAGATGGAATCTCTCGTGCCCCTTCACCTTGGAATACCAGATAGTCATCAGCCGGTGAAAGGGTCCTCAAACGACGAAGAACCACTCGTCACGGCAGCCTGGAGCCTTCGCCGACATGTCGCTTAGCATTCTTCTCGGACGAAATTAGTAAAAACATTGTCGATTGAGCAAGGAACGTTGCACAATTCCACGTTGTGCAAGACGTTTTGGAGGTGGAACATCTCGGCGGGAAAATACCCGAGTCGAAGAGGAGTCGAAGACGAGGAGTGATTTACGGATAGATATTGATACTTATTTTAAATAGGGTAAAAGGTTCGTTTCGATGCCGTATTCAGACCGTGCCATCCTCGAGAAAATCCTTTCTCATTGGGAAGCGATTCCTCAGTCGTCGAAATCGTTTCAGAAGTATCTGCTCTCCGGCAGGCTTTTCTGCTCCGAGTACCTTTCAGCACTTTCCGCACTTTTCAGTCTCGTGGCAGGACGAGTCCAAATATGCTCCTTTTTCTTGCCGATTCAGTCAATTAATTGCAAGTACTCATCGGGACCTCCCGCGTCTCAAGTACTCGTGAAAAGCCAGACGCAAGACGAGTTCCTCGGCGCCACCTTTCATCAAATCGGTCCATTCGTTTTGATAAACTGCATGGAGCGTTGCCAAAGGAAAAAGCCGATCCCCGACCGCGTAAGCACGCATTTTCGAAAGTACTCTTCCGTTACCGATGAATCTTGATGAGCTCGGAGCCCACGAGGAAGGAATCAAGTTTCTCTATTCAAACTTCAACTCGATCGCAGAATCGGCATTCAATCAACGCCGGGAAGGCATGGTTTCCGATGCCGAAAACGGGTTGGAACGGAGATAATAAGACAAAGGCTTCCAGGTTTTTTTTTCAGCATTCCATGGGAAATCATTATTCTTCTTTTCCTATTACTCTTTACGTAAGGACTGGAAAAAAGCAATGAAGAAGCTGCTTCTGCCATTCTTTTGCTTCTCGTGTAGGTCTGGTCTCCGAGGAACGATATTCAATTGTATATGGTATGTACTAAAATTTATCTTCGAGCTGTCGACAGAGAAAAAACAACACAAAAGACTCGTTGGCCACTTTCCAGGTATTTTTTTTTTCCATTTGCGCGTTTTCGCATGACCTCCCGCTGGTGAGACACGGCGGGAATTCGCTCCAAGGGCGCAGAAGCCCCCTCGACGGGTCCCACCCATCAGCGGCGGGTGATCGAGTCGAAAGAGGACAACCGTGAAATTTTTCGTTCTCGCAGCCGATACGCGACGGGACGATTTCGTCCTCGTACACTAACTGCTCGAAGAATCTTTCCTCACGATGGCACCCGTGCGCAGACGAAAGAAGCACGAAAGGCGGAACCCTTAGATCTGTCGACGTCATTCGTATCTCGAACGGCTAGCATGACGCAAGGATCGAGGAAATAAACAGAGTAAGGAAAGAGCCCAGGATGCCACTTCTAAATTTATCGCGGATCGAAATCACTCCCTGCCCGATGCCTTTTCCCCTCTTCCTTCCATTGGGTCCCAAACGTGACGGAACTTTCCATTCGCGGTGGGGGGGGGGACGCGTCCCACTTCCTCCACTCGTCATATTCTCCGCTCGCGAATAATTGTGACCACCCATGTGAGGATGTTTGCCCAAGGTTCGCTGAAGCTCGAAGTCAAAGGAAGGAGAAGGACCGGAGAGCGGAGCGGCTTTAATGTGACGTCACATCTAAGAGCCTTTTGGCACTCTTCCCGATCCCCTTCTATTCTATATTCCGGAGAGGAGGGGATGGGATTTTGTATGGGCGGAAGATAGAGCAGAGAGGCGCCTGAGCCGCATGGACTTTATGGCAACAACGTCCCTTCTTTTCTTTTTTCTTTTTCTTTTTATATATATATATTTTTTTTTTTCAAGAAAGGAGAAAAGGAGTAGAGGAAATGGGCGTTTCCTGAATACCATTTCCGAGTCGGAAGTGTCGCGCTCCCCATCACAACGTCCGATTGTCCCCCCCTAATGACCGAGGCAGAAAAGGAGAGAAAAGGAAGCAGGCCCTCCATACCTTGAGGATCTTGTAGAGCGATTCCCCCTCGTAGCCTCCACCCCATCGGAGGCATCTGGCGAGGTCGTTCCCGGTCCCCAGAGGGATGACACCCACGGACGGCTGCGGCCCTCCCCCCGTCCCCATCCCCACCTTGTCTGAAAGGAAAAGGAAAAAAACGATCCACCTTCGATCCCACCGCGGGACACTCGAGGAAGGAACGGACGAGAGATACCCATGGACTCGAGGACCCATCCCACCGTCCCGTCTCCCCCGCAGCAGAGCACGCGGAAACACGGGGCGTCTTTGAAAATCTGCAGACCCCCCATAGGTCCTCCCTTTGCCAGGTTGTACACCTGCACATGACACCTCACGTCATACAACCCATAAGTGAAGGAGCGAGACGGATGAGAAAAGAGGATGAACGACCTGTCTGGGATTGAGAAGGTACTGGAACTTGCGAAGGAGTTTCACCCCTTGCCTCCCGCCGGATTTGGGATTGATGAAGACCAAAAGCGGCCTGGTGTTCGGGAGAGGCGAGATCTGGAAGCTCATGGGCGACCCGACCCCTATCCCTCCCGGGTCGATCGAGGTCGTCATGCCACCGGACTCCGATCGGGACATCAGGCTCTTCTGACGATCCAACACGATGGGGCAGATGGCAGTCGGTGGTAAGATGTGAGTCCGTAACTCCCCCAGGTTACACTCCGGTTTCACTCCGGGTGCACACAGGTTGTGCAACTGTTTCCCACCATCAATCGTCATCCATCAATCATCCATCACATGCACCCATTATTCACAGGGAAAATTTTCATGAAAGAGAACGCTTTAGAAGCTTTTTCTTTGTGAGAGAACTATGCTCCCTTTTGTTCGATCTGCTTCCCTTCGTATGCGCGTCGATAAAGCTAAAAGACTATCGCTTCTGTTCGCAGTAAAACCTCCAGCATGGAGGACATGTGTAAAAAGTGACATTCGTGGACTAAACTTCACTGCCTCGAGGTTGCGGTGATGGTGAGAATTGGAACCATGTTCCACTTCCTCTCTCTCGCTCTCTGAGTGATATCTCGCACTCCGAGGGAGCAGCAAACGACCGAGAAAGCATATACATCACCGGCCATTTCTAATGAAATATACGGCACTTTGAACCCCGAAAATGAGGGAAAAGTTCTCCCCCGTTTCGAAGAACACGGGGAGTGAATTCAATCGCAGAGCAGATGCAATCGACCTGCATCATGATCCAGAGGGGGTGAACTCAATCGAAGAATGCAATCGATGAACACTTTTCATGCATTGAAAGCATCAATTTCATGCATCAATTACGGAAAGAGTGAGGTGCGCCTCGCTCGTCTATGAGTTTGCGTGGGAAGCTGGGAGTGGCGCCCGCAACCGACAGAGGTTCTGAGAGGCTCTCACCCTCTTCTCGCATCTCCATCAAGGAGACCTCGCCGGTAATAAGGAAACGAGTTCTCCATGCATGCCGAGCAGATAAATAAATTCAACGTCGGTGAAGTCTGCAGTGGACGACAGACGAGGGATTTAAACGCGGAAGAGGAAACCTCTCTCTCGAGCGGGGCTGATGTAAGTTGCGAGAGAAACACGTAACGAGGGCCCACTTCATCGAGGTTCCAGCCCACTCGTGTCGTTCCCACAGCCGATGATCATGACGCACTCGAGCATTTTATGACTCACAGTAAAAAACAATCTCGTTGATACTTGGCACGGCCCTCGAGATTCGACGTACACGCCCGATTACACGGCGAATTCCGGGTTGCGTCCCCATTCCATTCCCCCCAAGTGGGATGACTGCTCGACGGACGAATGGGGACTCGTCCACCCATCGACCAGCCATCCGGTTCACCCGTCGACCGGTGATCCCGCTCCGGTCGAGTGGTGGACCCGTCGACCGATCATCTCACTCGGCTCGTGGACCCGTTGGCATTCCTGGAAACGGGAGACCCACTCCTACGCGTCATTCCTTCGTCCAGATTTTCGACGACCTGTCGATCGGTCGAGACGTCGGCATGCCGACGAGTCGATCCGGTGGAGCTAGATAATACTACAGAGGAGACGTCGAGTGACGGAATGCTTCATATTTCAGCATAAAACCACCGAGCTAGGTCGAATGAATGATTAAATGAACCGATTTCGTGTCGACAGTCACGAGCCATGAAAGAGCCCGGGATGTGGAAACGTCTCCGAATTGCGGTTTCAACCTCAACTCCCACAACTTCCAACACGTCTTAGAGGGTGGAGAATTCAAAATGGTGGAATTCGAATCCCTGCTCTGTCGATAGATGGTTCTACCATGTATCGGTTATGCAACCTTGTGAGCTTTCTCAGTGTCGGAAAAGTCAAGGTTTCCTCTCGCCTATTACCAGCACACCGTACAAAAAACCGGCAACTGATTTTCTTCTGGGAGCACATCGACCACTTCCTGCAGGTAATTGAAATTGTGGCTCTCGAAACGGTGAAAATAATACGAGGGGCGAGCTACTCCTCCGTGGAAAGAGTTACCGGCAGCCCATTCCATGCGCAAATTTTCACGGAAGCAAAGGGACTCGAATGCTACGAGTTTCGGTCACGATCGTGCCGAGACCAAAAGCCCTTCTTCGACACGGACTCCGTGCAAAAAATCCTCCCGGCGTGACGGAGGCATCTCGCCCTAATGCACGGAGCCCATAAGCTTCCATTTGCTCCGAGTCTAATCGCGTGCGCCACGACGAGAGGAGGCAGACGATAAGACGGGACGAAGTGGAAGTTCTCCATCGCCTCGATATCTCGGCC